>QYTT01094560.1:0-11228 GCA_006980735.1 Dasypogon diadema
AATGGGCATTCTTTTCCAGCGTTTTTATACTGTGGAGTTCCTCAAGGCTCAATACTTGGTCCACTCTTATTCAGTTTATTTATAAATGACCTGCCCAATGTGGTGAAAAATTGTTCTGTTCACCTATACGCTGATGATGTACAGATCTATCTAGGCCTATGGGCTTGCTGGAGGATTGTATAGCTCGTGTAAACGATGATTTGCAGCACATCTATGAATGGTTACTAATTAATGGACTGTCGCTTAATCCTGGCAAGAGTAAGTCGTTGGTTGTTTATAGGTCCGACATTGACAAAAATGATCTTCCCTCAATTATGCTAAACAACGCCTGTATCGAATATGTTGACACTATAAGAAACCTTGGGGTCCAGCTAAACTCTAGATTTAGCTGCTGTAGTCACGTTAATGCGGTTCTGGGGAGGGTCTATGGAGCCCTACGTCAATTGTGGATTAGTTCTGTTGATCTTGGCACCCATCTACGCATGAAACTGGCAAAGGCATTTATTCTACCTCACTTCTTGTATTGTAGTCTTGTTTTTAGCTATTTAGACTCCATATGTCGCAGAAAACTGACGGTTGCCTTTGACTGACCTGACGATGTTGTGAGGTACGTTTATGGGCTTCCTCGTTTTTCCCATGTCTCACCTTTTGTTGACACTTTCTTGGGTAGCTCTATTGAGACATATCTTGCAAGACGACAGCTCTTGTTTTTACATAGACTCATTTATGAAAGATGCCCATCTTATTTATATGAAAAGTTGCAATTTCTGTGATCGTCAAGGCGACCGCAACTGCTTATTTCGGGTTTTGTGTCAAGTTCTGGGGAGCGTTCTTATTTTGTTCAGGCAATTCGTAAATGGAACTCCCTATCGAGTGATATTCAGTCTATTGGCTCCGGCAGAGAATTTCGCAGAATGATTTCTAATGTTGTATTTTGAATTTGGCGCACACTATAAGGCTTTTATTTGATTTATTTAATTCTTACTTTAAATTATGCTTGATTTTTGATTTTCGGATTTCCTTATTGATTTGGTTTAGTCTCCTATTTGATTAATTTCTTTATAGACAAAATATGTCTCATAAATAAATTTATATGTATAATAATTTTCAATCATTTAGTTCGAGTTTTAGATTGGATTATAATTACTTAGATTTATTTTATTTTCCATAGATCAATAACCTTCTCATGTTAGTACGACTACAAGACTTATATTGTCTTTAGTTCTTGAACCAAATAAATAATATATGAATATATATGAATACTTGTGGTAAGATAACGACAGGTGGAAGTTTTGATTGACATTGTACAAAAATTAATGTAAGAGATCAACTTGACGGAGAACAACGGCTGAAGCGACATCGTCGAAAAGCATATCTAACTGTGGAGTTGAAGGTGATATTTAGTTCGCATAAAAAAGCAAAAAATTTCACACTTATATGTGAAAAGAGGCATTATAAGCGAGATAACCAAAGTAATTCGTGTATTTAGAGAGGAATATGCGCCGGCACAGAACAGTTGCCGAAAGGTTAACATGATCTGACCAATTAAGCTTGCAATTCAATGCAATTCACAAGTTTCTTACAGACTTAAGGGATGATGGTAGTTTTTAACATAATTGATGGGAAACAGGAAGTATTAAGTATTCCTGTAAATATAAATTTTAAGGCATTCAATATAAGATCATTATCTGTAGCTCAACGATAGATCATAGTTGATGCGTGATCACTGACGAACATGGAAACCAGCATCGGCCCCAAGATGGACTCCTGGGGGACACCACTACCAAGAGGAAGAAGGAACAGGGAACTTTTATTGCCAGTATTGCCAATAAAGGCGAAAACGCGAGAGAATTCAGGGGAAAAAAGAAAACAAAGACAGCAGTCTTGGTTAGGATTGGAGTTTGTATTAAAGTCAATAAGTCTGATTTAGAGGATTTAAAACGGTCGTTGACAAGAGTAGTCTTCCTAGCAGAAGAGAACAAGACGCTTTAATATTACTTCTAGATTTCCTGGTAGCTTATTTATTGCTAAGAAAGGAGTTAAAAGAAGACTTCGCAGAATAGTAGAGGAGTTCTCTTTTGACGGTGTTGCATAAAATGCTCTCCTGTTTAAAGCTAAATATCTGGTGTCACGAGTGTGAATGTGTTTTGCGAGCTGCACAAGTCAGAGCTAGGTTAAAAGTATGACCCATGTCCTAAGACGTCTATGAAATAATTATTAAGTATTAAGTAAATACCTCAGTTTATTGTTGTGATCGAATGATTCACAGTATTTATAAAAAAAAAATTATTCTCGAATGTGTAGGATTTCATAATGAGACAATTCGAAAGGGAAAACAAGCTGTTTTTAATAAATATTCCCAATTTATGAAACAAGAAATTCATGTTCGCATTTTTTACATATTTTCTTGGTGACAGAAAAATTTGTGCGTGCCGCCAGCCTAATTTTTCATAGAAAATTTCGTAAATTAAAAATAAAACGCGACAATCGAAAATATTTTTCTTCACTTTCAAATGTTGTTTTGTTCACTTCCCAAAACAAAACTACATTTCTGTCAGCAGAAACACTATTCACATTGTGAAAGGAATTCTTTAGTTATTATTAAAATATTTTTATGGAGCCTTATAATTTATGTGAGAAGTTAAAGCACTCAATGAAAGTCCTTGGTTTTCAGTTTTTGGGTGATTTTGAGAAAACACTTTATTGTACTAAGAGAAAAGTAAGGAATATTGATGCGATATCACTTAAAATAGCTCTATCAGTGTAGACAAATATAGATTTAAAATAGGAGTACACATTTTCCATGTTTCTCGAATATTTGTTATAAAACTCGAAATACCCTCTTCGAAATTAATGACAGTTTACATCTTAAAAGGAGATCATTCAAGCAGTCAGCCTCTAACATTTCGTCAAAGATATCATTCATTCAAATGTATGTGGTTTGCCTGAGGGTAGGTACCCAGAATAAGGTGCTTATAGAGTAGCGTTTCGATACAATTTAAGTTGACTTTAACCATCTAAAATCACAAGTCCAGTGCAGTACCTGGGTTAAAATCATGACATTTATAACTTTACACACTTTTCCCAACACGGACCCCACACCATTTCGGTAAAGTTACATCCCCTTGCTTGTTGCGACCCTGCTTGGTGTATGGGGATCGCTCAACTCGGCTGGTACATGGGTAATGGAGATTATCGTTAATATCTGATGTGAAAAAGTAACAACATTGGCGACTCTAAGATTGCATTTTGAGGTCTTGTGATTGCATCCGCTTTCGCCTGTAATCCACGAGTCCATTGCTGGGTTGTTACACGCTACGATCATCTAATCAAGATTATGATCACCCCAGAATTATTTCGATCCTTGCGCACGCGTACGACTGATCGGCTCGTGCAAGTGACAATATTATGAATTACTCACTACTGAGCGCGCGGCGATG
Organism: Dasypogon diadema; assembly: GCA_006980735.1. Taxonomy (NCBI): domain Eukaryota; kingdom Metazoa; phylum Arthropoda; class Insecta; order Diptera; family Asilidae; genus Dasypogon; species Dasypogon diadema. Next base: position 3,441 of record QYTT01094560.1, read on the forward strand.
CACCGCCACTGCCCGCGAAATTTGATATCGTTCGCGGACCATATCTTGGATCCTGCGGACCACTGGTGGTCGCTGAGCATTGGTTGGGAACCATTGCAGTTTAGGGTAAATCCCTTCTATTAAAAAATTATAAAACTTGCAGTGTCGTAAATTAACGGCCAATTTTGACGGATTTTAGTTAACATCCATCACTGCACCACTCGTATGAAAGAAATCGTGTTCTCAGGGCCGCCCGACGGCCAAATCGCCTTTACTAAACCCTCCATAGACTCCGTGCGGAAGGTCCATTACAGAGAGCTTAATTCGTATGCCCCTGCGTAACGTATGCTATTTCGTTCCTAGTGGCGAACCTAACAAAATTGTCCCAATCCAGCGAAAGCAGAATATTACCATCATTTTCCTCATGAGAACTCAATGTAAAATCGTTCTGCTTTTTTGAAGCAGCCCGATAAGTATTTATTGTAGTTCGATTCTAAACGCGATGAATTTCTACCCTGTTTCAATTCGTAACATTTCCTGTTTGATTTGGGGTCTAGTTTCCGCGGATTCCATGCCCTGAAACCTGTCTGAAACCGTTGCATCAGGTACTGCAAAGAGTGAGACGTTAAAACAAAAATACAAAGAATTCCTTTGAATTGATTTTACCACTCTTAGAGCCAATCAAACAAAACAGTTTCCAATTCAACTTTTTCATTTTGTTTAAAAAAAAAATTACAAAATTTAAAGAAAGGTCTAAAGCTTATATTTTTATGTACGCGAAATTAATACCTTCTAATTTCCGCTGACCCACTGAGAATTAATCTCCGGGTAATGCAATTAATAATTGAGGAATAATCAAAATACAGACATTTGTGTTAACAGCATTAGTCATCAAAAATGTGAAATTTTGATTTGGTTCAGTAAAAACTTGGATCCGTAATAGCTGTCTCGATCGCTTCAATGTCAAAGAAGAGATGATCAGCGAATGTCATTTAAGTTGATGGGTTGAGACAGGGTTCCGGCGATAACGAAATCGTGAAGCAATCACCGTGTGGCTTTTTCGCTCTGTCTGAGCTGCTATTCACCTTTAACACGTAAAAGCAATTAAAAATTTCATCATTATACCAAAAATTCTGATTATAGTTTCCAAGTGATATAGTCCGAACATTCCAGTGTGAAATCGGAAAGTTGCTGAATTGCTATATTCTGTCATCGAAGTTAAAAATAATTGGTAAGAATTATTAAATCCTTAAAATCCGTCTTTAAGCAATGAAAAGTTAATGTAGTCACATAGCGGGCGTAGAGCGCGTACAACCCTTCAGTTGCAAGATAATTAAAATCATTACTTTCTGCAGATCACAGAACACTGCTGTGATGAAGTTGAAGAACTCATTAGAAATCTAAACTAGCAGAAGCAATCAGCGTAACAATAACAACTTGAATTGCACGGCAATTCACAACCCCGTAAGTTGAGCACGGTCCAGGGGAAGGAAACTATTTATTAAATTGCTCGGAAAGACGCCAGGGTGGAAGTGAATCTAGATTCTGTGGAGCCAGGGTAGAAATGCAATCTGGTTGTGACTTTAATGGAATTCACAGCTAGTCAACTCGAGTCAAGTCAGTGTTTATTTCCAGGCAAATGGCAAATATTCATTCAAGTGGATGATGCATTCAAGCAGCGGCAGCACATCGGGACAATTTTATCGACTGCACGGGTTCGGCTGTCTTCAACAATACACCGGGTCGTGCCTGTAACCCTCCGCAGGTTCATTAACTTGGAAGGTGATTCCCGTTCCTGTCACCGTAAATTTATTGCATCCTCATCCAAATGTGACGTTGTCTTCGACTTATGAACAAATTGCGACTTGCATCTGTTGCTCCGACAAAGCTCCATCTGGCTCTTTAATAATAGAGCATCACTTGATGGCTCATGGCTGAGTACCACCGGAGGTTGTTACACGCTGGTGGGTAGGATGAGCGATTCTTGAAACAGCCGGGGAACAAGTTACTCCTTCCCGAGTAAACAAATCATTAAACTGCTATTAAAGTTGGATCGCCTGATGCGTTCCTATAAGTCCGACCACTGCTGGCAGGAAGCCTACGCCAAAATAAAGTCGATAACGGGTAACGGGTAACGGGTACCGAGTCCAGAAATCATCATAGTTGACCGGAGCACTCCCTGATACCAGGGCTTCGGCCTGGCCTGTCTGCATATTTGCGGTGCTCTTGGCACTCACTGACTGCATTTCAAAATGTTCGCTGGATTGGAAAATGCAGCAAGTGCCTACCACTCACAGTTCCGTGGATGCCACTACAGCTTCCGTGTTTGGGTTTGTTAATTCTGATGCGATGATTAATAGGTGTAGAACTGGAAAGATTTACAGACCCATTAGTATTGTTGCTCGTGCTTTTCCTATGCGCTGCGCACCGCTACCGCAGAGGCTGCTGCGATTTCATGGGTCTACAGTGGATGTTTTTACGACTTGATTGTCGGATGCAAAAAACTTGCTACTGTGCAGGTTCCTGAAGAATGGATGATTAATTATGAATACCATTTATCAACCCGCCTCCTACGCTAAGTGCTCTTTAATGGTGTACTCGAATCCTGTACTTAAGTAATTTTCAGATCGTTGCTGCTGGCGAGATATGGTGTAAGAATTGTTTACGACATTTTGGATGGTGAACTGAATAATGATCTAACTTTTTGGAAAATGATATGTCTACTCCTCTGTTTGATACTTGAAAGCTACCATCAGGCTCTATACTATAAAGATTTCCTTTAAATCTCTTAAACGCCAATTTAAAGAAACGAACGGCAAAGTGGTATACAGCGCACGGTTTTTCGATGTAAGTTAATTATTTTTAGTAATTTTATGACAGTAGCAAACTACGTCATATGCGTTCCAATTAGATGAACAATGGGCGAACATGAAGACAGATTTAATTGCTGCCTGCTTGGCCCACATGTAAGGTTAAAAATGGGTGCAGTAGATACAGAGCTATGGAAATTGGGCTTGGTAGCACCTAAAATGTGCAAATATGAAATGCAATAAAGCGATATTCTCAAAGAAGGTATTCCCGCTCATCACATGTAGCAAAACAATTTCATAGATTGTACCAATCTTATAATAAAAGTAGATTATATGTGAATTCAGTAGACTTATAAGAGACAGTGGTAAGATCCATTGAGGTAAACACAAATGATGGTAAATTAATTTGTAAATGCAATTGCCGATCATCATTACCTGCATCAACGGCGCTAGATTTTTGGCCGCCTCGAATGTCTCATTCCTCCATTCATTCCAGGAACAACAATTTCAGTAACTTCATTTCAAGTCTGTAAAAATCAAAAATTCCTGTCGCCAATTTCAAACCTACTCCGTTGACCGAACGGGCTAAGGCGCACGTCTGCAGATCCAGATCCTCTATGGGGTCATGGGGATGGATTCGAATTCTGTACTGGGCGCAGCGACAACGACAATTGTAATTGCGAAGTCACGGGAATGTTGCACAGTAAAAGTTTCATGCCAATTCCTAATTTTCTCTTCCCTAATTTCCCTCCGCCTAAGCTGTGCTATGTGCATCATAGGGTTGCCCCCTGATCTTAGGCAATACCGAAAAAACCATCGTGTATGTGTGTGATTTTCTGCACTTGCTGTATTAGGACTTGTAATCATTACTAAACCGACTCTGTAATTACTACCTGTAAGGACAATCAATTACTTGGTCGATTACAGTGTCGTTTACTTTAATACCGTGATGTCATAGGGTGGTAAGTACCTACGAGCTCCCTTACAGGAAAAACATTATTTTGTGGATGAAAGCTAAAGTGTTTTGGAAAGTTGTCTAATGATTTTCCGATTGCTCCGATTGAATCCTTTTGTTTGTGTAACACAAAGGTAGCAATCAGATATATGTATACCGGTTCGCGCCATATCATTGGAACTGAAAATGGCATGCTTCAACGTTCGCTTTTCGACCATTGCAGCAAAATTCCGTAGCAACTCGTACTACAAACATTTGGTATCCAACTTTTATTCTTTTTCACTTGAATTTCAAAATAGCTGATTTAGGCTGCTTGAACATAGTTCAAAAATGCACGACGTTATCTTTTTGTCATAAATTCTCCACAAATATAACAGAAGTCATCTAGAGAATTTAACCGCCTTCTACTTGACCCCATATTTAAAATTAATAAATGAAAACCAAATTCTATGCCGTTTTTTAATATTAAACTTCACACTGCAATTAAATACACATCTAAACACTTGCAAGTAAACTCTTGTACTAAATCTAAATGTCGATTTTCATATCTACAACATGAGTCATTCAATAATAAACAACCTAGCCGGAAAAATAAACAATTAGCCGGAAAATAAATAAATAAACAACTTAGCCGGAAAAGCACAATTAAAAACTTCGTATTGGCTAACGATTGATTCCGCTAATCACGATTGACGATTAAATCAATTGCGATTAATTTCTTCCGATTAATTTTCTAATCGTAATTTTTAATCATTTAATCAGTCTAAAAAATTTAGTCGATTGATGGCCAACTCCTCTCAAAACAGCCCAATGAAAGCTAACAGAGACAATAGCTCAAAAAATGGATGGATGACAACACAGAGCTTTGTACTTTACTTAAAATAACTACCAAAACCATCTCTCAATCGTGCATCTGATCTAAGTCACAAACTCTCCAAATTTCTCTTATGCGCCTATTTCAAGGATGAGATCATCAATCAAGTGACTTAAAAATAGCCGATCCACAACCAAATTCGACAGAACAACATTACATGAGTGATTATGAAATAAATGCCCTACCCCAAGAAAAGAGGTCTACTAAATCAAAACGAAAAAAATCATCACAGATAATTGACAGCTCCCCTAAGAATGAGGAATTAGAAAAAAAGACTTTGAAATGAGAAATAAAAACAAGTGGAAAAAAAGAACAAAAAGCCGAAGAAACGATAGGAGGATATAAGATGTACATATATATCTATATATCTCTTTTTTCTTTTCACCTAAGGACATATCTCAGTTTTCATGATTTTTCAGGCGAGAAATTTAAAGTATTTCACGTTTTTTAATTAATAATAAGTCGCGTAATTATTTTTAGAACTTATTGATTTTTTTTATATAGAAAATAGTAATGTGGGGTTTAGTGATTGTGCCAATCAAATATTGTTCGGTGCTTTTTAATTTTAAATTATTTTTATTTATTATTATTATTATTTATTGTTAAATTTTAATTATGTTGAGATATGATCATGAAAACATAACTGAATTTGCCAAAGCATCAAGTATTGAGATACGCTCTTTAGTGAGATGAGAATTAACTCAATTTTCAATTTTTCTGAGATACGCTATCACGTGAACAAACCCTCGATATATATGCTACTTATGATGTCATCTGTCCATTCATCTTCATTTGAAGATTGGATTAAATTCTCAAGTAAAGTTCTTGAATCTTTTTATGTTCTGTGATTTATTTATTGATGTACATTCTAGTATGTTTGGAGTGGTGGCACGCCAAATGTACTTCTTACAGGAAGCCAGGTACATTTAAATGTATTAATTGCAAATCAACCTAAACACTTTCTCGGTTCGACATCTTACCCAGCCTCAAAGTAAAATGACGAAAAATATACCTTTTATAAAATTGTTTTTCCCTCTTGTTGAAAAATTTCATGTTATTGCATTTTAATTGGAATAAAATTTCTATATCATAGGTTTCGTTTTAATTTGGACGTTAATGTATAGAGTTATCGGCAAGATTCCTTCATCCCGCCATCTTACAACGTTCTCTCCTATTACCATCGCGAGACTATGGGGAAAACAAACAAAAAGTAAGCAGTAACAGTAATTCTGCACAAAAGAGTCACAAACTCATTAAAAAGTGCATACTCCATCAAAATATTGACCCAAAAAAAAGAAAAAAAAATGAAAAACAGTATGGTAAAAAGGAAACAAAAATAAAATTATCAACTAAAGACTACAACCATGACGTAATATCCAAAAAATTTTACATTGAAACTCCGCATGCCACCCAGTATTAATCAATTTGTTTAAAATATTCTAAAGCTTTCACCCCAAAACCCCGACAACTACTTATAGTCCGAAGAGACACAGGCAAAGTATTCCAGACTCTGACGGCACGCACAAAGAAAAGAAATCATCTCATTATTTAACATCAACAACATGATTACCTATAATAATTGCTTGTGGTTTAGAAAGATTCAGAGTAAGTTTATTATTTAGTGTCCAAGATGATAAAAGAGCCAAATCATGATTTAACTTAGAGATACTTTCAGGAGCACTACACTACTACACGAATATTGTTGTTTATATAAAGCGAAAATAACAGAGGGCCGAGAATAGATCCATGAGGTACACCACACTTAATTGGCAGGAGATTCGAAATACGCAGTTATTAACGCATGTGACTTGTAAACGGTCAACCAAATATGACAACATAAAATTATCTGCGAACTGACCATTGTTAAACTGCGTGATCAGTTTTGCATACAGAGTGGAAAAATCAACTGAATCAAAAGCTTTAGAAAAATCTAACAAGCACAAAATGGTTGCTTTTCTATGCTCAATACTCCGTCGTATTAATTCGGCGAGGTGAAGAAGTGCAGTCATAGTGACCTAAAACCGGATTGTTCCTCTGCCAGCATACGATTCCGTTCAATATACTTAACCATTTGATCATATGGCAGCCTTTCCAACACCTCGGACAGGAAGGGCAAGATACTTTTAGGTCTAAAATCTTGGAAAGTAGCAGGCTGCGAAATTTTGGCGATTGGGCATATCTTGGCAATCTTCCACTCCCTAGGATACGTTGAAGTTATAATGATCGTATTGAACACATGCACAAGATGTCTAATTAGAAGAGACAAAATTAACCTTACATATCGTGCATCAATATTGTCAAGAACTACCGCATTTGATTTAATAGACTTAATAGCAAATATTACATCATGTGTGTTAACATTAGAAAATGAGAACTGGTTAGTTCCATTGGGCTACAGGGAAAGGAAGTTGGAATGGAGTGCCTAACATATTTAATCAAACACAAAACAAAATTTTAAAAAATACCCACTATTTTTCAACTCACACATTATCCACATCATCAGAGAGGCTCGCTATTTAGTCTTTGTAACAATAAAAAAAAAAGTACAAAAGAAATATTGATGGAATTTTTTTAGCGATATTAATTAAAAGTTATTAGTTGTATTTGTGTTAGTTTTCTAGTACAATCGCAACCAAAGTAATTGCGATTATTTCTTAAATCAATTAATTAATTGATTGCAAATTCAATTGCTTAATGCTTAACATTGTCTCAAAGCTTTAACTACTTGCAGAAAAATTTTAATTGTATACTATTGCAAGTTTGCGGGATATATCTCTTTATTTTTCCGAAGGTACATACAACAAAAACACAATACAATCTAAAAATCCATTTATTGAAAATTGTAAAGAAAATATTGGATAGATTTGTCTCTGATGCAGTTTCTATCGACTATAAATAAAAAGTTTTGTTTTGTGATGCATGTCAGCTGACTATCTTCGAAAGGAAGAGGTGGTGATTTCTAAGTCAAACAAACACCATATGTGAAAATCTAAGAAAAAATCATTAGATTGTCTGACTTTGGAAGTGGCAGGTAAGTCAACACGGTACGAGCATTTCATCAGAAATTCCCTTACGTAACTAAGTGTGGCTCTCGTCTGGAAGTTGTCAGCTGTCGACCCGATGACATCAGTGTCAGTCTCTATGCCGTGGAATGATCAAACAAATCGAAT
>QYTT01094563.1:0-14607 GCA_006980735.1 Dasypogon diadema
TCGTCTAAACGTGCACGAGAATATTTGTATTGCTTTTAAATGCAACAAAGGATTGTTACTGAATTTTAAAGGGTTCTGATTGCGGGAATCTATGAATTTCACAAAGAAGTGGGAGATTCTGAGAATTTCATTCATTCCAAAATTATGAATTGCTATTTTAAGCAAAAATAAGATCTGAGAATGTATTGTAGGGGTATCAACTCTAATATTGAATTCAGAACTATATTTATAGAATTTTCTAACAACGGTGTTAAAAACCGCGTAGTACGATTTGCGAACCATAGAATAATATATGATGGAATTTCTTAGAAAGCTGATATTTCTGCTATAACATCTTATGACACAGCATTTATGTGAAAAGAGTCTCGGAATTGGCCTACTACTTACTTTTGTTGTACACACATCTCGAGAGCAATTTTCGTAATTTAAGACAACGGGATTTGGCGTCAGCTGGAGGTAATATGAATAGCTCTACAATATGCCGCAGGATTCGGGTCGTAAGGCCAAAACAAAAAGAAGAAGAAAAGTCTGGTAAGAATAAAAATTATAGAAATTAAACTACTAACGACTGGAAGAAAGTGATATTTAACAGTCAAACTCACTTTGAAATCCATGGCTAATGGAGACAAAAACAGAAAAACTTGGTCCAGGCCACATTTTTCAGCAAAAAAAAACATTCACCAAAAGTAATGCTTTCGATTTGCTTCACATTTGTTATGAAATTAATATTCCTTTTAAGGAGCAGCATGTGCTCCTGGTGCGTTCCTCGTGCAAGGGTGCCTATGGTCGGCCAAGGTTAAGGGAAACCAGTAATTCCTCTTAATAAATTTATTACAAAGAAAGCGATTATAATTCCAAATTTTAGTTAGATTAAAGGAATGAAGAAAAAAGAAAAGAAAAGAAAGGAAAAGACCACTTACCCGTTCGGAGACCAATCCAAAAGTGGCCGATTATATCTTGGACAAACATGGCGAATTTTTACTATAAGAGCAGCAATGGCGCTGCTATAAAATGTCTGCCATGATCGTTAGGATTTAAATTTGAATTGGTTAGGCGCGAATATTCGATAAGAATATTTCATAACACATTCAAGGGTTGTGGAAATCTATAAAAAAAAATCGAGTGTATGATGAACAGCTATGGTTTTGGAACAATTCCTTTTACCAACCCTGGAAAGCAAATTTCTGGTTGGAGATGGAATTTTCCAAGCAGATCTCGCCATCATGACTACTTCGGAAAAAAATGTGGATATTCTTCCCAGATAAGAAAAATTCAAGTTCTGGAATGGTCTGGAAACTCACCATGCATCAACCCCATCGAAAGTTTCTCAGCTCAAAAATAGACTTAAAAAAAAGGGTTGTATAAGAAAAAATAATTATTTGGTCATGGGTATTGCTTGCATGATGAAGAACTGGAATGCATGATGAAGAATTGGAATGCATGATGATAGATAGATGCCAACGCTAGACATATTAAGTATTAATTTTAAGTTCTTATTTATGGCAACAAATTGAAGTAATAAAAATCCTGTAAATATAAAAATAAAATATGCTCGCCGCAATTAACTTTCACGCGACTGCAATGTTTCCTTCCCGGACTTAGGTATTAGAGTTAAATTCTGTTCATTTACAGAACAGGGTTGGTAAAATAAAGAGAAGTCTAAACATTTTGCAACATCCTGCAAAGGACGCTGTGATATACCAGTGGTTGAGGCGAAACGAAAATTGTACATGCAATGCCATTGGTATGTTGTACAGTAATACATGACAAAATTGTAAATTTGCAACATTTGTCAGGTTAAAAATTCCCAATCTTCTATATGTGTGCATCATAGGATTATCACCTGGGTCTAGGCAATATCTTAAATAAAAATACTAAAGGAATAAAAGACTAAACACCACACCGTAATAACAAATAACGTGGTTTAATGAGCGTATTGTTAATAAAATTACCGTCTTTTGCAAAACTGTAGGCAGAATTGGAGGTATAAAACAAAAAGTCTTTTAAACGAAAATTAATAAAAGACCCCGGAAAAGAGCATAAATCTGCTCTTATGTTTTTCAAAATCGTCTCGGAATAATGTACTAAAAACCGTTTAAAACTCAGTGTATGCAGTAAATGCCAGTGACAATAAGATAATTTTAATTTGGATATTTCGATGTGTACTTTAGTGAAAATGCGTTGAACGTTTTGAAAGAAAGCGACCATGTGTTGCAACCAAAGGGTCATAGTGTCGCAATGGATGGAATTGCGATCAGCAATATCACCACATCAGAAATAGCACCATAGTCAGAAAGGAAAGAATGGGATCAACCAGCAACAAAAGCTATGTTGTAACCAGCAAAGTAAGCACATAGGCTGCCTCATCATCCACCGTTCATTGCCCATCGAACGACCTGCTGGCTCATCCACTTTCTTCGCTGGTCACCACTAAACCAAAGGTTCTTGCTGGTCATCGGAACGGAGTTAAGGGCAGTTGTTCGTTCTTGGTCATCGCCAACATCTCGCTCATTTTCGAATCGTTTCAACCCTTAATTTCTGTACAATTCCCTTAATTTTTGTTAATTTCAAAATTATAATAAAAATTGTCAACTTTGGGTCAAGTTTCGGTGTTATTCATCAATCATCTGCCCTTCCTTAGTAGACATTTTTTGGTCCTTCGAGCCGGATAGGATATCATGTTACTAATTCGTATCCTTTTGTTTGTAGTGTCGCATAGCAAATACCGAAAGTTCGTGAGTTTGAACCAACTGTTTCGGATTCCTGCCTAACAACAAGTGTTAAAGCCTCAAAAGGAACCAACCAAAATGTTCTCTGTCGTGAAAAAACATCCAATAGTGAAAAAGTTCAATAACACCACATAGAACTAGTGAAGTAATACAAAACACTTTCAGAACCAAAGCATAGTGAGTGAAAGTTAAACAAAAAAAAAGTGTACAACACCTATAACTGCGCTCAATCACCGACATTCTTTCAAAATGGCCGTCGCATTTATTGACTCTCTAAAGTTGATTTCCATGCAATCCATAGTAAAATCGAAATTGAAAGATACATCTTAAATCCAGAATCTAAGCAACAAAACATTTTTTTGATCAATTTTTCAGACATCATTTGGCAATCTAGTCTGAGAAATTCAATAGTCCAGATTTCTTTAAAGAATTTGCTAGGAGACAATACGTACATAGTTTCCAAATAAAGCTGTAAAGGATGCAAGGTTCCAAAATGGCGGACATCTATCTTACATGTCCTGGTTCAGCCTTTAACATCTATTTCCAATTCAGAAATTTTAAGATACATGGGCAACATTTGGCGTCAAAGAAGTGATAAAAACGCCAACTTAAGACCATTTCTGTTGAAAAATGTCGCCACAAAAGTGAAAGGATAGGTGAAAATCCAGTAAAACTAATAACAATAATTTTCCAAACATTTGATTAATACCCGCTCACACGTGGTTTATGGTGGTCGACTTTCGTTTACACAAATCTCCAGTCATTTTGCTATCTTTATCTTTACCCGGGCACGAAGTCTAACATGGCAAAATGAAATCTATGCTGAAGTGAGTCGATCTTTGAGAAGCATGCCAAGTTGCATAATAAAACGAGAGGGGGTAGTAAGGCTTTCCATTCTGGCCAATAAAATTATTAGTAACAATGTTGCCAGTGTTGCAGTGAATGGTGCTGTGAAACTGATTTATCCGCGAACTTTTAGGAGCAAGTTTATGAATGCATTAACATTTGCACTGCAGCAGCTCCAAGTGCATGGCTCCGCTTCGGTCTGGTTCATTTCAAAGTCAATTTTATGTTTGGCACGTGCTAAAGTAAATTTCAATATTTTTATAGGCCACATCTGGGAAAAAGACGAATTTTCTGGCATGGGCGCCAAGAGTCCTCTTTAAGCAAATTGGTTATTCTGGAATCGGTGTGCTGTGCTATGGGTCGTTTTATTTCTACCCTGTACGAAATGAAAACAATTCCGTTAAAAGTCATTTGCCCAGGTATCGACTATTAACGTGTTTTATTTGCTGGCCACACCAATTTTCTGTGGTAGATGTGGGTGAACTGTGGATATTTTTGCATCAATGACGACCAGTCCAGGAAATGCCACAGAATATTAAATGCTTTAGGCTAGAAAAGCCCGGTGAAAGCGGGTAATAGCAAAAATAACACGTGAATTGAGGGGAATAAATCCGAAACGATTTTCCTGGGGAGAACACGCAATCGTTTTCATAAAATGCATTTTTTGTTTTGTGTTTTATTTATATTCGCCAGCGGCAAAACGTGCCGTGATGTAATATTGTTTTCCAACTGAAATATTCGCCAGGAATTTAAATAAAATTTAAATAAAGAGTGACGAGAGATTTGTCATATTTTGAACGGAATTTGCATATATTAAAGAAAATTTATAGTTTTAGGAAGCGATTGTAAACAAGAGCGCAACAATGACGCGAAGGATTATAAATAGTTCCGTCAATAATTGCAGTGGCACCTTCAGTCAGTCTTCACCTACGCTGTATGTCAATAATAGTGTGTAAAACGGATATTTTTGAAAATAACAATATTTCTAGAAGATACTATTGACATTTTAAAGTGTTATTTTTTCATCTGGCATGAAACAGGAAAGACTAGTTGATCCACTCTATACAATGTTGCAAAGAATATATATTTTACGACGTTATCTGATTAGGAAATCTTCTGCATTTTTCGCTAGCTCTGCAGGCATTTGCAAGACATCAATTGCAGATCGACTGAAAAGTGCGATTGCGTCATAGAGGAGTCAAGATCATTAACTGTGCACATTAGTATTCTCTTGACCTCCCCAAGAATAGTGTAGCCAAAAATGGCAGAAATGTGAAATAATACACAACTTCAGGTTGTGCCACGATCGGAGATCCCTCTGGGATCCGAGGGCTACAGGTACTTAGCTCACAAAATCCTAGAATCCTCCCTGAAAGAGACCAATTTTAGAGTTCACTGCGGCTTCAACTTGGTACAAGTAAATGTCTACGGCGGGCTGCCTAAATCAACTCAAAGGGGAGTGGGTGGTCATTTAGGAGGTTCAGCAGCAAAGTTCGGCAAACTTAGGCCGTGGCACTAACCCTGCGTTAGAAGCTGTGGATACAGCTGATGGTTTGATAACGGGGGACAATGTTTGTAATGAAAACAACACAAATATTAGTAGGTCAAACCAAACTACGTCAACCGATACCTTTTCTGGTAACGGAGGAAGGCGTTGACATTGCTGTTGTCCAGGAGCCAAGAGTCCGAAATGATGAGGTTCAGGGATTGAAGCTTCAACAATGCACCCTTTTTTTACCAAAAGGGCGCAGGTAAACTCAGAACTTGTGTTTTAGGGAAAAGAGACATACGATTATTTTTTATGGCTTCTTCATACATGACGACACCAGAAGAGTTTCGAATCCCAAAATAAGAACATCAACCTGATTCTAGGATGTGATGTGCCCGCTCATCATTCGATATGAGGCAGTACCAATATTACTGAACGTTATTTTAACATCTCATTTAAATATTTGTAATACATGTGATACGCCCACGTCCATTACGGCTAATAGAGAAGGTGTCTAGACGTGATATTCATCACTAAATCGAAGGATCTAAAGGTGACAACATGGTGCATTTCTTAGAAAAGGTCGTTTTCACACAACTGTTGGATTGTCTTCAACATTAACGCATGGCTCAAACCTCTTAAACCGTACAGAAACTCTCTGTAAATTTAGTAAGCCTGCCTTAGAAGAGCGTAAAACATGCACCTAACCGAAATGTTTCATATGGCTTTCACAAAATCGCCTCCGGTGCGAAAGTTATCCAAGAAGTCTTGTCCATCTTGATGAAATAAGGACTTTGCTTTCTAAGAGCCCTTTCAAGTGAGGTTCCATGCATGTGGTATTACAATGGGTCATTTTCCGGGCTTAAGTATGGACGAATCTGTGGTTTCTGGGTGGCCACCACACTAACCTCACCCAACTTCTATGAGTACAAGATCGTTGCACTAGATATTCCCAAGACCTTTGACAAAGTCAGTCTTTCTGATCTCGTACAAACAGTTTGGTATAGAAGATCTTCTCCTAAAACGAATTGAAAGTTTCTTGTATAACCGTCCAATTTTGTAATTTTGGATGGTATTATCTCCAAGCTTTTAAAATCAATATCCCCGTGTTCCATGGGGTTCAGAAACCCACCTGTTTCCTTTCTCTTTTTCATTAGCGTTTTTCTCCCTTTCACCTTAAATCCAGTGACGGGCTAATGTGCAAATGCTATTGATGATGTCAACAGATATCTTTTTTTTTGGTAGTAAAGCAGAGTGAATCGCGTTATCCTCAATATATCTGAGATTCAATATTGTGTGGTTTATCTAAAACGCAGTTAACATGTTACCCATTGGTGGTATAGATCATTTATAACTCGTTCTTCTTAAGCATCCTGGATATTCATGTATTCAACAACTTTAGCTAGACTAAAGTTTTTAAAGCTCAAGTCGATAACATCAAGTATGGATATTCTAGAGCGCCGATGTAACTCGGTAGTTTCTCGCTTTTTAATTGATACTTCCAATTTTCACACTGTGCTGACGATATTTCTAGACTCATTTCTTGTAGAGCTCTACCGGCGCGGAATACATACTCCTCCAGCAGCGCCAAGACAAGACACGACAAGTGTTTTATTGAACTTTATGAAATTTATGAAATTTACAGAATCCAAAAATTTCGTACTTTGTCAAAAATTGGTGTTCCATTGATGTCGAGTTTCGAAGCAAATGTTTGTTCATTTGGCACTGAGTACTACTGTCATGTATTTTTTTTTCATAAGTTCTGACGTTGATCCATTATTGTGACAATTTTTAGAAGAGTACTATAAGTGTTGTTGAGCAATGAGCTTAATAATATATTTATGGGTGACAAAGTTAAGATCTGCTTTGAGCATTTATGAGCTAATACAGATTTCTGTTGACATGAAGTAATAAATAGTAACATTAGGGATGAAGAGCGGCAGTAGCCTCAATCTCTCCTTAAATATAAACAAGACGTGTCAGAAGCAAGTCCAGTAGACAGAGCACATTTTTAACGATGCATTAGCAGATGTCAGCCCCACAATTACGCTGTACATCACAACATTGTAAACGAGATTGGAAAGTAGTACTAGTCGCGTATTGAAAAACTTTGCTCAATTGTTGTTTTCAGTAGTATACTACTACTTTCTACTTGGTATTATTTATTCCTTACCGGCGGCGGCTATTTCTACACCATCCTAACTCTTTATCAACAATTGTCTGTCTTGAAAATTTGCATTTCTCTTTTCTTCAAAGATTTTTTTCTCATCCGGTTGAAAGCGAGCCGAACCCCGATCGGATTCAGACTCGTTAGCGGAATTTCAGTTTCAGCACACCGCAGCAGCAGTGAATTATTTATTTATAACAAGTAGAGGCTATGATTTGTCGATTCGCTTAATTATTTTGTTTTCTTTAATGATTTGGCAGATAAATTTCAGTGATAAACACCTTGCTTGTATGCAAATTAATGGGTTCCGCCACAGCCGAAGGAGGAGAGATCAATAAGACGGCGAAAACAATATGAGAAAACTACCGTCACAGCACAAAGCCAGGCAACCGTTTGAAAGTCGCTTTAATTAGCAAAATGCTGTTTACGTTTGCAAAATTTTTAACGAGAGCGCCTTCGACTTCGCAAGAGACTCCCCGGGGGCCCAAAAGTAGACTTCCTCCCGTAGCACAGGGCCCCAAGGCATTGACTGACGACCAATTCAGATATAGAATAATAGGCGCGCGTGTTGCTTTTTTAGGACAAGAACAGTTATGCAATTGCCTTGGCGTTTTCTTTCCATCTATTCGAACTTCAAACGAAAGTTACGTGTGAGAGTAAAATTTGATTTTGCCGTACTATTTCCCCGGGGCTTGACACTTTCACGGTTGTGTACTATAATACGCCCATTTCCTACAGGCTTACACCTGGCTGGGAATGGGAACAGTTTACCGTAAAAGAAGTGCACGTTTTTAGGTCAGGGCTCCCAACCATCTATCGCATTTTTGCTACTGGTGTCGTGCTCGTTTTCACCTGGCAAGAACCATGTGACTTACAAGTGACATTTTGCTGGAATTACGTACGCTACGCTAGGGTAGTGTAATTTCAAATGTACGAGTAAATAAATAATTTCCCAAAATATAAGAAACTGTCTTACGGAAATCAACTTGACATGAAACGTTAATGGCCTCCCTTTTGTCTTCTTGCTATTAATATTTCAGGGAATCCCCGGAATAGCGAGTCACCCGGAAGTAGTGGAAATGACAATTATTTCGGATATTATTTCAAAACATAAGAAAGACTACACTGAGTCAAAGTAATTTTTAATAATGTGTTGTTCTTCTTTTTGCCGACATGGCAAGAATGTTCTAAGCAATTAAGTTTCCACAGGATATTGGAAATTTCAGAGCTGCATACTTCCTTATCGTCTAATGCTACATTTTCTATTGTTGTTAAAGTGCATTGCTGTGATGCACAATCCCATATTCACGGATAAATGACAGAAGGGAAATAAAAGCAGGGCACTCCCTAAAGAAAAGCCCAATGCCGTACTCAATACTCATTCACATTCCTGAAGATAGATAGAATATCAACTTAGTAGAGTGTGTATTGTATTCTATTGACTTCAACAGAAAATATAGGAAAGCGCAACGAGGAGTTTTACAAAAAAAAACAGGTCTCAAAGAAAAGAAAAAAGGGCAATCTGCTGCTGGGTATAGGTGTCTATGGCACTGGTGACCACGGAGAGATAAAAATGGATGTAAGCTTGACGGTTCTGCTGGGTGTTAGGAAGATACTCAGTGAGTAGAAGTAGAAGATCCACCAACAGCCGAAAAGAAGAAAACTTAACTTTAGAACTCCTTTTTTAGGGAAAAGAACCATAGGATTCTTAGAGAAAGAATGGACAAAAAATAATGAATTTGGGACTTTGGAAGAGGTCGATGGGATACAAATAAGAGTCGCGTCGAAAACGGACGAGATAAAAAGACATGAAGACAATGCCCGACATTCGGCGCAAGGTACGTGCTAATTGCTAATAGGTTAGACGAATCGATGGAAGGTCCACGCGGACTACTATTTAACCATTTGTCAACTCAGTCTTCATCACTGTAGCGAGACGTCGGCTATAATGCTTCGCTGCTTTGTGGAGGAAGCTCTGCTGCAGGAAATCTAGATCCACACAAATAGGGACTTCCAGGGAACGTAGGGACACACCATTATCTGAAGCAAAGGAGAAGACCAGAATCATAACACGTATTATGGCGAGGCATAGAGTGTAGACGGGTTTTACAGCTAAACCTGTGCACGCCGAACATCACCGTGATAAGGCTGCTTCTGCGTATTAATGTTATTATTCTTTACAACTACTCCCAGACAGTAGTTGGAGTAGAGAGGAAAAATACGGGAAGCGATATAAACTCACATTCACATAATACAATATGAGACAGCACAGATGACAATCCTAGAGAAGAGGTTCTGCTCGGATTTGCGTGTGATCTGCAAGCAAGGAAACGGAACCAATTTTCGACGATGCCCCATTGGAAGAAGGTGATTGATGTATCCTATGGGATATCAAAATTATGAAAAAGACTTGCAGGTTGGAGGGCAACAGATCGGGCAACCTTGCCTAACTACAGAGCCATAAAATTTGTGATGAAATATGGATCTAGAAAAAGACTGCCGAGTAAACTTTCTCGGAATTTCTTGGATAAGATAAAGTTCAGCGAAGTGTTGGAGAGGAATCTGATGGAAGAAAAGGCGAGAAAGACACCTTATATAGGTAATTGCGTTGGGAAGTTGGATTTTCTATCCTGTTGGCGTGAGTTCGAATCTCGCACAGGACACGGCGATTTATCTGGGTACCAGTGGTTGAGGCAATTCTATTGACAAGAATTGTACTTGGATGTTGCACAGTAAATAATTTCATGCCAAAAATTGTGGCTCACTTGCAACATTTGTCAGGTTAAAATTTCTCAATCTCCCTTACCCCAATTCCCTTCCGCCTAAGTTGTGCTGTGTGCATTATAGGGTTGTCCCCTGAGTTTAGGCCATTAAATTCAAAAATAAAAGGGAGGGGAAAGGCATTCACTGGAGAGTTTGATCAAGTTTATATTTTTATTATCTCGATAGGAGACATTGACGATGTTATGAACTGACGGTCGAAAGTCATGGTCAGTAAAGTTGTAAAGAGATGCTTGATTATGAAACAGAAACTTATTCTCTCCTGGAAATAATGGATAAATCACGAATTAATGGTTCCGATATGGAAAAATATTTTGGTGTAGTATTGAAGTCACCCACTATTATTATATGAAAATACCTCAGGCTTAAATCAGAAAAAGTTTCTTCAAATAAAGAGGAATCGTTACAATGAGGTATACACAAACACTGAGTGTTTCCTGATCATAAGTTCCACAAAGCCAAATTCGACTACACAATCAGAAGTCTTCAATAATCGTGTATTAATATTCTTCCTCATATAAATATCTCCATCACGTCTGCCAAATCTGTCCTCCTGAACACACCTAAAACCAGCCAAGCATACAAGTTCATCCGGTACCACACAACCACCACACTTCTTCATATAGTAGAAATTATACGGAAAAACATGGAGGACGGGTGTGCTTCAATACTTTGTTTCTTTGATTTTACAAAAGCATTAGATTCTGTCGATTATATATTTCGGATAGAAAACCAATTATTCTTTCAGGTAGGTGGTACTTTTCGTACCATATATGTTTTTTTCTGGGCTACAAAACCATTTGGTAAATTTTCATCCAAGTCCCTGATCCGCTAGCTATAGTAGTGTTCCGCAGGAAAACCACATTAGGCCTGTATTGTTATTTTATAAGCATAATTATGACGGCGGTAAACTCTATTGCACTTTCTTAAAAAAAATCATTCCTATCAACATAAGATTTGTGCGTTTTCTCGTAAACAATAAAAATTTTCTAAATTGCTGAAGTTCAACGGATGCTTAATTTTGTCTTCAGAGTGATGTTCTTTTTTCACGTTTTAATTCAATTATTTCATTGATCATGAGAATTGTTGTTATATATTATAAAACTATTAACAAAATTCTACCAGTTGAATGTGAATGAATGTAGAAAAAGTGTATCAAACCATAAAACCACAGTTTAACCGAAACTCCAAACATCTTAATTAACAAAACAAAAGAGGGATACATGTGAAATGTCAATAAACGTTATTTCCATATAAATTAAGAGCAAACTAATTCTTTCAGGCGTGTGTCTCGTGATTCGAAACCAGAAATTAATGAAAATTCATTAACACCTATCATGCATTGAGGGAATTCTCAATTTACGCGCCACTTTCATTAACATGTCAAATTATTTTACTGTCAGTGAACCTTAGGTTGATTGTTTTAAGCAAGGTTAAAGCGTATTGTAATGTTGTACCCCCCTCGACAGTGGTATGGATAGGCTGAGGTGGTATAAAATAAATGCACTCTTCATGGTGGAAATCAATGGAATAATTATTGTGAGAAATTAATTACTTTTATAAGTTAATAAAGCCATTAGTATGCTGACAAAAATTTTTTGGATATATTAAAATGCAAATGTTTTGGCAAAAGAGAAATAATATTTCCGAAAGTGTGAGGAAGAAGTGATTAGAGGGTTTTTCGCGTCGCCTACACTATCTATACTTTTTGCACTTTTATACTAAATTCCTAAAAAATTTGTCTAATTAGCGCAGCAAATACAGATAGTACAATGAAGACTGTTGCTCCCTTTGTGGTCGAGCAGTTCGTCAAGTTAGGTCCAATAAATTACGCTACTATGCAATATTCATAAGTAGAATATGATACAGAATCTATTGTGTTGTACGTTTTAGAAGAAATTAAGAATAAGAAGAGCAGTTCTGTGAGCGAATGATTGAGAAAACAATTATGCTTCGTTCTTTGTACTGCACGAAATATATGGTCCTTCGAGCTGGATTCAATTTTGGAGGTACCCAAAATTTATTTATCTAATAGTATAGAGAAGATGATTTATTTCGATAAAAAGTAACAAGAAGAACTGTCAGTCCATGTTGTTCCTTCTTTAACTCAATTAGGAAATTCATTCATAAGACGAGACGTCAAACAAGATGGACAAAAGCGGCGGAGTCGATAGTTCCGAAGACGTTTACAGAATGCAGCTAAGCACCGTGTCGACAGCGGAAGAGCCTTTATATAGAGGACGTGTCCAACTATCGGAACTGCCCACCTTGTTCCAGCGCCAAAGGATGCTAAAAGTCATCCGAGCCCATGAAGTTGGAGCCATTCCTCAACTCAATTTTCATCTCCCTAGGAAGGCATCAGCTATGATGCTTTACTGTTTTGTGGAGAAAAACTTTGATATAGCTCTGCTATAGAAACACAAAGGGTCAAAAGATTGCCAGGGAGCGTAGGCAAAACACCCACAGCTGTACTACAGACTCTCATGAGGCTGCTACAACTGGATCCTTTTTTGAAGAAGGTGGGGGTAACACTCAGGATGCAATACATGGTACTCGTTAGGGATTAAGTATTTTTCTATGTTTTATTTTACTATGATAGCATGGGAAGGCACACCTCAGTTTGCCAAGCTCTGGTTCATGCGTTAGACTTCTTAGGGGAGAGTCATGTGCGAAAAAGTAAAATTCATCTTCAAAATTCAATGGGCGTGCCTCTGAAAATCAGATAAGAATTTGTCGGGTTGGGGATCGAAGGGCACCGATTTTTAAGCAAAAGATCAGAAGGCTATGGAATTCTAAGTCGCAAAACCACATTTCGCCTTAGAGGATGGCATAGTGAAGGACTTAGTTAAGAAATGGGTCATTAAGAGGTACCAAAGTCGGTGGGAAAATATGATAACTTGTCGATAGGCTAAGGAAGGAATTAAAACCACACGAAAAGTGTGGTTTTAATTGCTGTCACTCAGATGGTTGGTCTCTATCTCTATGACTACTAGGCACAGGAGCTTTGGATATCATCTCAAAAAGTAGGAACTCTGAATAATACACACAGATTGAAACTGGAAGATATTTAGTCGGTATTACACATTGAATGCGATCACCTGGTCCTGGTGAGTAGAAGGACGGGTGTGTTAGGCTGTCCCACGGACCTATAAATAAATGCTCTAGATAATAAGAAAAGCCGAAGTAATGAAATTTCTTGGGAGCGCTCCAGAGCAAACCAACTAAAATGAATTTTGTCAGATGCAGGAAAAATGGCCCTAACACAGCAGTCTGCTTCTACTGTCTTGGAATGAATCCAGCAAAAGTGCGACTAAATTTTTGGAAGCTATAAAATTCCAAATTTATAGGACCTGTAAAATTTGCGTAAAGTTTGGAGATGGCCTGGTCCTGGTTGTCCAAGAGGGAAACCTCGAAAGCAACCGAGTCTGGAATAATATGAAGATATAGAAGGAGACTTTCGTGATATAGAAGGAGACTTTCGAGTCGCTAGCTGTCGAGCATATACTTAGAACTACAAACTCTGGATGGACCCAGTCCTAGGGACGGGTACTGCAGCTAATAATAATGATGAAGTTAGCATAATGCACTTATATAATTTCTTTATGTTGATTAAGACTTTGTTTAAATTTACCAGTACTATTTTGGATGCCACCATAGATATCGCACCATTCATTTCTTAAAAGCTCCTAACGCTATAAAGTTTTTATTTAGGATATATGTACATCACAACAGGCCTACTGATTGATTTATAATTGTAATTGTTTCATTTCAACAAAAGAAGGCGATACTGCAGTACAGATCCTAGAAAATCCTATTACACTATGTAATTCAAATTTAGACTATTTTGGATATTTTATTCATGACGCTAAGGTGTACACTGAATTATACCAAAGAATTCTCATACTCGAAGTTACCCTCTTTAACTTCAAAGTCGAAGTTTTTCTACTATTTTCATGACTTCCGAAAGAGTTCCGCCTACGAAGTCCAGATCAGATCACCCAAAGAGTACAAACAAAAATAAATAAAATAACAAAATAGTATTATAAATCACCTATTTTAAAGGAACATTTTTACTTACTGTTTTTATCAACACAAGTCCTTCAAGTCCTCTTGTAAAGGCGAAAACAGGATAATCACAGAAAATTTTTATTACAATGCCACTGGACTCAATTGCAAAGCGTGCAGGACGCATTCATGAAAATTCCAATAGTGAAAATATAGTTTTGCCAATTTCCGTACTGCGATGATACAGTATTCCTGAGATTTCATATATAGCTTAGTTGATAGAAGGCAGCCTTGTGGTACTCCAGCAATTCTCTTATGAAATTCAAAAAACACCAAATGCTTGGATTGTAAATTTTTTTTTAAAAAAAGGGGTGCTTTCATCTTAGTCCAAAACGTTCTTAATCTTGGAATGTATCTTAAAAAGAGCTTTCGAGACATGTCTTTATTTAATTGTTAGGGAAACCTCGAAATTAGAAGTAAAAGGATTAGCGAGTCGGATAAATGTTTTTCTTTCCCTTTCTATTAGTTATCTTGATTGGACATCTATTTAAAATTACAAAGAAAGTTTCAATCAATTATCACAGCATTCA
>QYTT01094563.1:28814-41058 GCA_006980735.1 Dasypogon diadema
CTTAAAACCAGTACTGAAGCGGTTGCCTCTGCGGGCGTACAATGTTAAAAAGCAATAGAGTTGGTGTGGTGTTAAATATGATGTTGTATAGCAGTATTGGTGGAAGACCTAGTCTATCAATACTTTGTTTATGTACCGCGATCTGTTGTGACTTCTTCGGATTGTTAGATTACTGCAGTTCGCCCAACCAGAAATAGCGGTGAGATCTACATTAATATCATAGATTTCGTGCAGATAGACAGAGTTAAATATCGTCAGCACACTTAATAACATTACATTTAAGGCCTATTAAACTGGGGTCATCAATATACAGAAAAAGAAGTAAAAAAACTGTTCAAAATGTGTTGAAATTGATAAATTGCCGGTTTGGAAGAATTAGAACGCCAAGCGGGTGGGTATGAGTTCGAATCCTGCAATTCTACTGGCAAGCAATGTACTTGCGGTGCCACTAGGATGTTGCACAGTAATAATTTCATATCATTTACTTGTGACGTTTGTCAGCTTAAAATTTCCTAATCTGCTCTTCCCCTTATTTCCCTTCGCTCAAGCTGTGCTGTGTGCCGACCATTTAAGTGACACCACGAATGTAAAAACAACACCTTCAGTGGCTAAGGTAAAAAAAATACCATCCAATTGTTCATATTCGTTTGAGGTAAACGAACCTTCCCTTAATACCCTCTTTAATCAGTAACATACAGCGTTGCCTGTGACATTTTGACACATTACCTAGAGATTTTCGCAGTGACGTATCTCATCCGTTCATTTACTTATGGTTTATTAAGTATTATATCAATGTAGGTATGTAATATGTTAATTATTCAAGGATTTAAAATCCTAAGAACTACAAGCTATGAATTAGCTTAAAAAGCCCACATAATCAGAGGGTAAATGGGCTGGAATTTTAGTCCGATTTTATTCATTTTTATGGAGAAGTGACAAAAATTTTACTTTTGTCTGTCCAAACTCTGATAGTAGACAGGTGAAAAGCCGCTATGATAACGATAATGACGTCAAAGTGTCGCACTGTAATTACGAATACGTCAAGGTTTCACTACAGAAATGTTACTTTAACGTTCTAATCTTTATTAAGGCTTGGGAATTACTGTCTAGGGATTTAAAATTATACAATCTTCTAAATAATTAAGCAAGACAGAAAATAGTGAAAGCTATATTATATTAACACGCACATGATATCTTGTGGAGTTGTCAATCCAAATAGAGTCATAGAAAATTTGGCTAGCAATGAAAATGTGAAATGAGTATTCACAATTTACGTAATAAAAGAAAAGGGGTGAAAAATAAAAGGAAAATACAGGAAAAATAAACTGGTAAACTATAAAACTAAAGTAAGATTTTATGATGTTAGTAAAGTACTAGTCAGGCTTTTGAAAATTTTGTGTTTACAATTAGGATCTTAAAAACGTCCTGTTCCAGTTTTTCCGCATCAATTCAGTTGTAGAACCCCTCCGGTAGTGAATGTGTCTATCAATAACTAAAGTTTTTCTACTCAACTACAACATCCTAAGGATTGGCTCTTACAACAATTATGTATTTGAAATGCATCAATAAGACCAACCAGTTGCAACATTTTTTAAGAAACAGATAAGCCAGCGATTATTATTATTAAATCTCAACAGGTCCCAACTACGGGAAGGGCCCCCGCCACCAAGAGGAACATGAAATGAGAACCGCGACATGTGAGCACACGCTTGGAACTCGTAGAACTCCAAGAATGACAGAAGCAACGAATCTCATCCAGAGGATTTCCCGCTGTTATAATGGCCTAACTCAAGAGCTCTTTATACGGCTATGAATGGATCTCTTGACTTCTGGCCTGTACTGGAGTCTGGAGGTCTTCAGTTCTGCGATGGATGGCCGCAAAGATTTTCTCTTTATGTGATTGGCGACTATCTGTAATCCGCCTTATATCCAAGAGAACCAGAGGATAGCGAACTGGAGGCCAGCCATCCTTTGCAACCTTTGATTATAGGTGCAGAACAGTCCTACTGTGAACCCGGTAGGAGTGTCCATTATAACATTGCGGTAGCCAAACACCTGGTTGGTACTGCAATCGCTCCGACCTGTCAACGGCGATAGTCTCTCTTGATCAATGTAAGGCTTTTGGCGCATATTCATCTAGATTGTCAGAGAGTTCTACGGAACTTATTCGGCTTATTCAGCGCACCAGGAGTTGGCAGCCTCTCTTATCCCGTTTCGTCGGAGTATCAGGCAGTGCTATCCTCTGTCAGAGAACCCGCTCCTGATGAATCTTCGCCGTGACCTGGAAGAGTGTAGTCCGACTATAGTCCATCAGAATAAGGCTTCCTGTGATGGCGTCGCTGATCACATGTTCCCGTTCTTGGTGCGCGGGCAAGCGCATCTTGAGGTAGATACCGCTGGAGGCGACTTCTTGAGATCGCTCCAGTAAAGGATAGCCAATAATTTCTCGTGTGGGAGACATTGGATCGTCGAAAGCACTGTTTCACTATCAGTTTCTGCGATTGGCTTAGGGCTCGCCAACTTAGTTGTGAGGATTAAGTGTTTCCAAGTCCGCGCACTTCAACGAATGTTTGGCTAAGGGGACACATTTATCGCTCAGCTATGGATTGGGAGAAATTCTGCCTTCTCCATAGTCGTCCACTGGCCCTGGGATCTGTCCTACATAGTGCAGACCTGGAAGAAATTCAGGTTACAGCTCCAGACCGACCGAAACTCTCTGAGGTATGCACATTTTTACCATATAGTGCACAGATTCAACTTCGATTTTAGCGACGCATTAATTGGGAGTGCGCGAAATTTCTAAGCAGGTATAGGTTACCTGGCCGTTCTCGGCGAAATCACTCACATCTTCAGAGATGCATTGCTTTCAGCCGACCTCTATCCTGGTGGGATAGAGAACCAGATCGACAACAGTAACCCTGGGTCGTGTATAGTGGATTCTATCATACTTTGGAAGCCGTCTACGCATACCTTATAGGGTGTGTTTGGCAGCTGAGGTTGGTTGGATTCATCAAGTATCGATACTCTGAAGCAAAAGTGTAGTGCTTGTTGTTTTCTTGACCTTTGTCGTTGCTTCCATAGAAATTGTTGCAATGAAATTTCTAGTTTCGGTCATTGCAGAGGGCTCACGACACACCCACCTTTAATAGTGCACATCTTTGTACCCTACCTACACATAAGATTCGGCTACATTGTGAAACTTCGTGATTTCTTCTTAAACCCTTTTTAAACAAAACATTACTTTCAATATTTTGGTTCTTTTTTGGTTGTGACACACGAATATGCAAAGAGAATATACATCAACACCTTTTTTACCTATCTTTCCCTTTTACAAAAAAAAATCCTCAAAAATTAGTTTAGATTGTCGCTAAGTTCCTAAGTATCACTAAAAAGGTCTAGGAGAGATCAAACCTTATAGTGACTGCGTTTAAAACCTCACGATGCCATTTACACACAAAAATCTTGTACTTCGGTAAGAGTTTAACTACATCCGGTGATACTGTTAATTCCTTCAGAATCCTTATTGCCATACTTAATTAAAAAACAACTGAGTTTCCGTACACTTGGAAAAGTGGCACATTACATTATTTCCCAATACTTATAATGAGCTGATAAGATGCCTTGTCTTTCCTGCCTAAAATTTGGAACAAACTTTTTATACTTTTCCAATATGCAAATAAGAATTACTATCGTAACTGGAGAGTATTAAATATTCCAAATCGCCCTTTCAACCATCAGCCTAACACGGAGCTACAAGGTAGAGCGTAATATCTGCGGCCTTTTTCAACACAAATATTCATCCCTGCCCACCCCCATCTCATATGGGTGTTTTAAATTTTCATAATCCGTGAAATACTCTCTGGGTTGCCTGAAAACCAAAAGCTGTGAAAGCTACGAAAGTTATCGGAAAATGAGTATACACCAAAGAAAATGTGACTGAACGAAAGTGGAGGGAAAGCTAAAAGGAGGACGTTAAACGCAACGTTAGCGTTGGAGTAAATAGGTCGTAGCTGCAGAAAGGGGCGAGAGGGGTAAATACGGAAAAGCCAACATGCACTAGTTTTCTCGTGACCCAAATTACTTTTCAGATCAATATTTTGAGTTGGGGCTTCTGCGATGATACTACGTACGTTCCTCCGAATGAAGCCACGCGTAACGGGCGTACAGAAAAGGCAACCCTTATTGAATCGAAGTGGTGCACGGAGGAACAGATGGCTTTGATTGGGTCTTTCTATTTTTAAACTATTAAGAAATATCGAGAAATTGCATTGCCTACGCAAATTGAAAATTGCAGGATAATGGAAAGACATGAAAGCCTTTTTTTTTATTTGCCTATTTCACCATCGCAGCAAATTGGTTCGTAGGTGGTGGAAATGTTTTAAAGGTCAAAAGTCGTTGGGGAAATACCAATCGATTCCCTTACATCACAGCCCGTCTGGATGAAGTATTGCGTAGTTTTTCGTGCATTCTACTTCACACCCACGCTACCCAGACTCCATCCCTGCTCCACGTGATTATCATATCTGTAACGAGAGATTCAAAGGAATCGTCAGTGAATCATTTTTACGTTATATGCTAAAGAAGAACAGAGCTACTTTGTGTCTTTTTTAATATTCCAAGTCTCCCTGCTTAAAGACGATCGTATTAAGTGCTTTTGTCGCTTGAACTGCATTAAGGAGAAGTAGGATTTTTCTGGAATTTTTGATTCCATTAATTTTTTCCCTTTTTTATTTTTATTTTATTATACGATACAAGTTCTTTTGAATTTTGTTTCAGAACTCGTTAAAACAACAGGCGCCTGGTTGTTCAAATAAACATACTGTCAAATACGTGCAGTCATTTAAAGGAAACGACGAATTTTCGATAGTCTACAATCCTAAATGATGGCACTTTAATAGATGATTCAATTTCCCTTCAATATTCGATGTGCCGAAGGCAAAAACTCTTCTCGATGTTGGATATGACTGACTATACTAACTATACTCTGTGTCTTGAATAATTTAACACTGATAAACATCGGTTTTAATATTAAATACGTTATTTATTTTCACGTGGAAGTATAAACGCTTTGACGTCGGAAGATGTACTATTGTCTCATTTACGAAGCAAATATAAACAGCAGGAGGATTACGAGTACGTCATTCAAGCTTAAACAGGGGAAAAGGTTTTAGAATAGATTCTTGCTATCTCAAGGATTTATTAATGTATCTCCCATGTTATCCCTGTTCGATGTATTTATTCACAAAACAAACAGTAAGGGTTTTGACCCCTTTAGGGATTGCACCTTTATGTGGTGAAGGGGTTGAATTTGTCTTAAGGATTTACAGACGTAGGGGGGAGAGCCTTAGGTCAGCCGGTAAATACAACCATCCAGAAGGGTTTGTAGTTAAAGATGAAAACTAAAATAATCCATATTTAGGAAAATTAATAACGAAAATTAAAAAGGGCGTGTATAAATATAAATATATATTTTTTAAGGTGTTGCCTAAGCTCAGGGGACAACCCTATGATGCTCACAGCACAGCTTAGGCGGAAGAAAATTAGGGAAGGGGAAATTGGGAAATTTTAGCCTGACAAATGTTGCAAGTGAGCCACAATCTTCGCATGAAATTTTTACTGTGCAACATCCCAGTGGCTTCACAAGTACAATTCTTGTCAGTAGAATTACCTCAACCACTGGTACCCAGAAAAATCGTCGTGTCCTGTGCGGGATTCGAACCCATGCCAACAGGGAAGAAACTCTTGCGGACGTGCGCCTCAGCCCACTCGACCACCGGCGTGGGTACTACTCTACTCAAACATTTGAAAGGGTCTGGCATTTGCTGAAAAAGAGAAGCTGTTACACATATTAGTTGCTTTCGACGGAATGAATCTATAAGTCTATCTTCCCTTAAAGAATTCGAACGAACAAAAGGAAAGGTGATTAAAAATCCTTCTTTGCTAGCGGGCGTTGGAATTTTAAACGCACTGCATGAAATAATGTAGCGAACAAAGTGAGAAAGGAGACAGCAGTGTCTAAGGGGATCCAAGTTCTTCAATTTTCTAAAGAAATCTAAATTTTAAATGTATGCTATTAATTACTGGAGTGGAATCCTAAGTTCACGATCAAAATCTGAAAGCGAATAGAGACGTTTGTGGGCCTCTAACAGCAGCGACCAATAAAATTAGTGTTTTTCAATCTTCTAGGTAAGCTTACAAGGATTTTTCAAGTCCCATCAGAAAATATTGCTAACCCAAAACCATGATATACTAAAATCTGCAGGGATGACGGAGCTTACTTTCGGTGTTCAAAAAAAGCGTTGCTTATTTTAGCACCAGCAGCAACCATTTCCAGCTGGAATATGCTATAATAAAAATCTTTGTACTCAACAATAAATAACTATCCAAGCGAGCACCTTACAAGCTTTGACCTTGAAACAAATGAACTAAAAGGGTAGGTGGGTACATGAATTGAGGATAAATGAACTGGTCCGGAGTATGTAATATTTTATTCATACAGGACATCTTTTGAATTTGTACTTGCAATGATTATTTGACGTGAAATGAAATTGGAGAAAAAAAAAACAAAAGTAAAAGGAAAGGAAGAAAAAGTAAACTTAAATTAGAAAAGAAAAAAAGAAAAGTATTAGGGCATGCGGATCCCACGAAAAGTTACTCAAAGTCGAAGAGAATGTCTTGGAATTGTTATCCCCTGAAAGATGTAACCGGGCTCAAGCGCTGAAGGGGTGCGGGCAGGGAATTACATGAACGAATGGCCTGAACTCGCTAAAACGTGAAATCTCGGTGTTATTATGTCTAGTCGCCTAGAAGAGCATAAAAATTGGGACAATCGAGAAAAAGGGAATAGGTTCACCAACATGAATTAACTTATGTAAAAAGCATAGGTGTCTGCATAATAAATATGCTACTAATGGACACCCCAGTATAAAAGAATGGTATGGAGGGTTATGATCACGTCGCCGAAAGCCAAAAACATATCTGGTGCAATCATTGAATGCGATATTGATTATGTTACTTCACGAGACGTCCTTGGAAGGGTAGATTTCCAAAAATGAAGAAAAGAAGAACGAGAGTTTTGTTCAGCTTGAATCGAGTGAAGATCAACAAAACTCTTGGAAAGAGGAACAAAACTTTGTTAAGATTAAAAAATTAATAACCCCACGTACAGACAAGGGCATTTATAGTGTTTAATTGTTGAATTTTCCTAGGACAATGTTATTTTCTATGGATTGTTTTTTAGGGGTGAATAAAATTTCTTAAAAGTTGGATAAAAGTTTTCGATGGATTTTGAAAACCTTTTAAGGATTTTCATAACTCAGTACAGCAATATCGACATACCTTTCTGTTTTTTTGTCGTTCAGAACTTATTTAAACAATATCGACAATTCCTTAGGCTTGCAATATAAGGCCTACTTTAAAATAATCCCCTTACCTTTTACTTTTTTAGTATTTTTCGAGAGTAAGTGAAATAAATTTGCAAAAAATGTAATTTTTCTTGCGAAATTTGCGCTGATTTATTATATTCTGGGTCCAGCTCGGACCTTCTGGCTTGATTCCACAATTCTATGCTTAACTCCCCCAGATTCCTTTACACTGTAAAAATTATCACATGTGGCAGTCAATCAATTCTATTCATTGTTCTTTTAACTCTTTTTTACTTACTTTAATATCATCAACTTAAACTTGATCAAATTGTTTAGAGTTTCTTCTTCCATCGATTCCATCTTCTCCAGTTATCCTCCTAAGCCTAAATACGGTACACTATAACGAATCCTTTATCCTTATACGCGTGTTCGTTTTAAATTAAAAAAGAGAATGTCACTAGCGGTGAAAAATTTGAACAAAATTACCCTCCTGGGTCAAACATTTAAAGTTAAAGCATTTCTTTAAAACCATTTACGATATCGTGGATATTATTAAATTGAAATATGTAAGCAAACTGTTTATGAAAATCCATTACTCATTTTGCATAACAGATAATGCCAAGGAAAATAAAAGTCAAAATATACCACCCAGGAAAAGTGGCTGCGGAATTACAGAAATTTATTTAAATTTACTTCCCAACAATTATCCTACATAGCAGCCCTAGATTTAGCAATTCATAGTCAATAAAAAAGTCTATTTAAAACACAACAACGACAAAATACGACTAAAGTTAAGTAAGATTCCCATCAAAATGACAAAAACTCTTAAGAGAAATAAATGCTTACACGCGTGTGAATAAATACCATAGAAAAGAATCTCAAAATTCTGGGGACAACAAGAACAGAACCGCAGGGGCCCGGTTATTGCCTCTTTTATTTCTTTAACAGCCCGAAAAGGTCATAACGACAATGCGCCAGACAACCTTTAACCCCAATCAACAGGGCGCATTGAGCGCGTGAAACAATTACCAAGTCACACCGAATCCTAAAAGTCAGTCACCTTTTTACATACATTCGGTAATTTTACTTCAAGTACGAAGGGGTTAAATACCGAAAATAGTTCCATCCCCTGCTTACCCGCAGGCTGAAATTCTAAGGCGGATTTTATGGCTTTATAAAGACCCACCGGAGGCTGTGGTCCGGATACGAAATTAAATCAACCAGAATACGACTTGCCATATAAGTCTATGATTTATGTTGGCATATTTTTGGAAAATATTCGATTTGTGTGCTCTTTAAAATCCAAATTCAAATGAGATTTATGCACTGTTTGGACATCTTATAAGGAAGTGCGGTCGCCTTTCAAGAAACTGGCTATAAATTTGCAATGCACATTAGATCCTTCCACATTTTTTGCATATCATCACACTAAAGGTTGCAGGCATTCTAAGATTTCAAATAATTTTCTTGATAATAGTAGAATGTATTTTTAATATAAATTTTTATGACTTTTCGATAAAATCAATAGAAACAATCTATCGCTCGTTTTTGTTGTGTTAGTACATAAATAAAATTCCAGCACGGAAACAGCAAAATGTTCGCTACACGAAACCTGATACCCGGATATTCGTAGTTTTTGGGAACAATACATTGTTTTCTTCACCGGTTATTTTAATTCAATGCGTTTCCGTGCATTTTTCTCGATTTCTTGGAAATGTGATTAGCCGGACGCGATGAAATTCAATGGAGAAATAATTTCAAAGGCAGCAAAACTTTAGAAAAAATTTGATTTTAAAATTGGAGGCCTCTTCCTAGATTTAGATGAAGCTCCGGGCGATATCTTAGAATGCTAAACTGCAGCTTTATCCTGAAAACTAATATTGCAAACGGAATTGGAATAAGAAAAAGAAAATGGATGTAAATATTGGAAGGGCATAAGTAACGGGCCAGAATTACTTTGTAAGGGATTATACATTACGTTGATGCTCCAGGGTATTGATACTTTATGTAATCGACTCATTTTGACGTATCCTTGATCTAATAATGAAGTTGAATTCTTCTTTGAGTGATGGGCTTCTTTTTATAATATTGAACTGTAGCATTCTTTCTGTTTTAAGGGCTTCTTTGATTATAAATTTAATTATGATTGCGGGAGGGGCTAAGACCGGCCACAGGAAATAATAAATCTTGCCTTTTCGTCTGCTTATTCCCACAGTGAGCCGAGAATTTTACCGAATATGCTGCACCAAACACAACTTGATAATATTTTAATCAGATAATGCTTCAATAGCAGGTTGACTGTTAATGTAGACCACGACATCAACATTACGTTCTATATCGGGTATAGTATATATAGTCTAGTCATTAACATGCTGGTTTGAGAACACCAAACTATCTGAATCGTATAGACACAGAGCACTTTTACCAGCGATGCTTTTAGCATAGACGTCTAGAGGTAGAAAGAAGACGGAGCATGATCTCCATTGCAGCGATTAGTGTTGAACGAAATGCAAGCAAGTTGTTCTTTGTAATCCCTCAAGATGACAGACGAACTGAGCTTGGCACTTGATAAGGATGAGGTTAGCATTCTAGTCCTACAAGATTTATCAAAGGCTTCGATAGCGTGAACTACCATAAACTTCTGACAAAATCCCATTCCTTTTTTGTTTTTTCCCGTTACCAAACCAAACCCGTTATGCCATTTGGTTGATTTGATTGAAAGTAGAAATCGGAGGCGCTTTGTTTAAGTTCCTTTCAATATACTGTGGGGTTCCATAGAGGTCGATTCACAGACCACTATTGTAGGCATTTCTATTAATGATTTCGGAGAATGTACGGATTCACATGTACGCTGGTGATGTACAAGGTTACTTAAGCAGACCTATCGTGTTTGTAAAAGATGGTCCCATCCGTGTCAACGAGAATCTCAACAGAATTCCAAACTTTATTAGTAATCATGTGCGGGGGATAGAAATCTGATCATATAAACTGTATTATGTTGTTGAAGGACATGCATCTAAAATTCACCAGTGCTCATTACTTTTCGTAGTATGAGAGGCATATTGGTTTGGAGGCTTATATAGTGCAAACAATGACCCATTTCGTCTTTTTCTTGTAATTAAATTCTGTATGATATCTAAAATTGGAGTGTTGGAGCACTAAGGGTTACTTAAACAAATAGTTTCCGAACTCTCAGGACAAGGGGTTTGAGAAACGAAATAATAATTCCGTGATTTATTTCTTGGTCGGGGTCCAAGAGCCAGTTTTCTACACAAAATCAGAACAGCAGTGAACAGCAAACGTGCGGAAGTTGGAAAAATACTGCTATCTACTCAGAATTCCATCATTCATTCTCTCAACAATATAATTAAAATGCTCATCCTGAGTAAAAGATTTATTTAAAATAATTTCCAGACTTTTAGTTGAGTCTCCGAAAAGAAGAGTTACGCCATCAAGAATCACTGAGTTCTAACCATCAATATCTAAAGCCACTCAGTTGATCAATAAACTTAGAGTTCTGGGGATTGACACTAAGCTCATTACGGACGGAAAACAGGCATTAGGCCTCCAAATTGAGCATCATACGCATACATAACTGGCCTAAAAAATGTCACTAACAAATAATGGACCTAGAATGAATCCCTGAGGACCGCCAGACAAAGCTGGTGAAAAATTAAAGAAGCTACCGCTAGAAAAAACAGGGCCCAATATCTGTTAGTCAAGCAATTGAAAAATAAAACGTTCGCAACGTTCGAGATAACACTAGTGAATTTCGGAGAAGGGTGAGCCATGAACTGTGTGATTTGTTTGGAACTCTTGATATTGTAAATCACGTTCAAGCTGGTAGGCTAAGATGGCTCCGATATGTGGTCGGAATAAATAACACTATGACGACTAGAATTTCCTCGAAGACAACATCTCATGGAGCCGGGGATCGTGAAGGAACCCCAAATGATATGGTTGGACGATGTGAAAAAGGATACGAGGGCATCAGATATTATCAGTTGGCGATCTTATGCCAATGGCGCGAAGAGGCTGAGACAGCTAATATCTGTAGCGGTTCTTTGCTACGTATTAATTTTGATTTTTAATTATTACGAATTTTTAAATATGGCATTTTGCATTTATCGGGATTTAAGATTGTTTATTAAAAGAAAATAAATTCTTCAATTTTTAACTTTTTAAAAGAAAAACTAGAGTGACCAAATAATTTTAGCAGGCAGTGTAATCTGCTGTGTCGAAATTTATTTTGTCAGTAATGTATTTACTCAGGACACTTTGCTTTTTCACACGAAATTCATAAAATTTAATCACAACAGTTTTTAGAGACATACACTTTGAACTCTTAACATAAAAATACATCTAGATACCTGTTTATGTAAAAATATTTGAATGTCAAATAAATTTGTTTTGAGTTTGAGTCTTGATTCCAATTCCGGTAGAGGTAATAAGTAGTGCCAGTTAATATTTTTCAAAAACCGGAAACTAGTGATTGTTAATAATTTTAAATAAATTAAAAATAAATATAATTAAAATAAATAATTACAATTTTGTTTTAAAATAAATCTAAAAAGAAAAATTGATGAAGAATAAAAATCAAGTCTCCTAAGAAAAATAAAAATAGAAGGAAGATTTAAAATGTCAATAAATAAACAACAAATAAAATTAAATCAACAAAAGATAAAAGTTTAGTTAAAGATATGTCGAAAACTGAAGACGAATAATCAGTGAAATAAGCCAGTGATTGACTGATTGACTCTACGCAAATCTAACGCATCTAGGATGATCTGGAAGGAGTTACTTACGCCATTTGGCCTCAAAACGTTTAAACTCAAAACACCCGCAACAATGAAATTACGCTATTGAATAGCAAATGTATG
>QYTT01094563.1:41078-58549 GCA_006980735.1 Dasypogon diadema
CAATATAATTAAAATGCTCATCCTGAGTAAAAGATTTATTTAAAATAATTTCCAGACTTTTAGTTGAGTCTCCGAAAAGAAGAGTTACGCCATCAAGAATCACTGAGTTCTAACCATCAATATCTAAAGCCACTCAGTTGATCAATATCTAAACTTAAAGTTCTGGGGATTGACACTAAGCTCATTACGGACGGAAAACAGGCATTAGGCCTCCAAATTGAGCATCATACGCATACATAACTGGCCTAAAAATGTCACTAACAAATAATGGACCTAGAATGAATCCCTGAGGACCGCCAGACAAAGCTGGTGAAAAATTAAAGAAGCTACCGCTAGAAAAAACGGGGCCCAATATCTGTTAGTCAAGCAATTGAAAAATAAAACGTTCGCAACGTTCGAGATAACACTAGTGAATTTCGGAGAAGGGTGAGCCATGAACTGTGTGATTTGTTTGGAACTCTTGATATTGTAAATCACGTTCAAGCTGGTAGGCTAAGATGGCTCCGATATGTGGTCGGAATAAATAACACTATGACGACTAGAATTTCTTCGAAGGGAAGCTCTCATGGAGCCGGGGATCGTGAAGGAACCCCAAATGATATGGTTGGACGATGTGAAAAAGGATACGAGGGCATCAGATATTATCAGTTGGCGATCTTATGCCAATGGAGCGAAGCGGCTGAGACAGCTAAGATCCCACAGGGTTGACATTCCAGTGATGATGAGCCTTCCAGAAACCAATATGATCAAGTCTTTGAAGATACTGTCGTTAAATAGCTGCAAAAATATATTTTCACGTAAAAGAAAACTTCAAATGCTGCGAATTGATGAGAACCTTTTCAGTGGTGCAGTTCATAAGCGACAGCGACAGTTGGAAATAAGAAAGATAAGAGCTATTGAAAATACAACATACTAAGGATCAACAGTTAAAGATATGTCGAAAACTGAAGACGAATAATCAGTGAAATAAGCCAGTGATTGACTGATTGACTCTACGCAAATCTAACGCATCTAGGATGATCTGGAAGGAGTTACTTACGCCATTTGGCCTCAAAACGTTTAAACTCAAAACACCCGCAACAATGAAATTACGCTATTGAATAGCAAATGTATGGCAGATCATTGCTCAGTGCGTTAAGGGTATTGCAATTTAGTGGAACCAACAAGAATTTTAACACTATCAGAAAATACTACAAGGGACATATATTCCTCAATGGATTGCGAGTTATTGGAGCAAATTATTAACTTATGCTATTCAACGAACATGACCTCCCGATGACTCCATCAATCAGGACCATGAACCTAAAGCCAGGAATATATAAATATCATTAATTTCACTTCTAAGACAAGATTCAGACACCATTTTTGTTCCTTGGAGAATTCTTCGATACTTTTCCAGAGTATCGATACCTACTCAATGCCAAGTATTCCAAGGTTGTTGCGTGAAATATGCTATTCTATTATTTGATTGTGTTGAGTAGTTTTCTTCAAAATATCTTTAAAGATTTAACAAACTTACGTGTATCTTTGTGTATCGTTCTGTAAACAAACAAACAAAAACAATCAATGCCTTTTCTTCATGGATGTGTCTCCATATTTGCCATTTATGTCGCAATTATTCGATTTCGTAAAATTTAATCATCTTAGATGACAACAAACGCTCCTCATCAATCGGCTTACAGACAAATTTCTCACCGCCATCTCTGCGGGTGAGACGATTAGCACCTTTATTGTTACTTTCAAAATGGCTGCAACAAAGACATTACGTAAAGCGCATCGAATATCATATTACTCCATAATTGCACGTTTCTGTCTTCTGTCGCTTGCAGTATCTGCCTAAACTCAGGGTTAAATCAACGCGACAGACTGTATCTAATTCTGTCGTTAAAAGTGAATTCCCACCGCTATACAGTTGCAAGAAAAAAGATCTTTTCAATGATGTCATGTTTTGACGGTGAAACGTCTCGGCTGTGGGGCCGCGGCCTTAGCATTGCGCAATCTCAGATTGTTTTTAAACTTTTCTTATTTGTCTGCAGCCGTAGTACACTTCAGATTTGTGCCTTGTCTACATGCATAGGCATTAAATAAACTTAACGTAGCGGCTATGGCTGGTGGTATGGTAGCGGATTAACGATAGTAGAAAGCAGCATTGACTGTTGTTGGCTCACAATGACTGGCAGGCTGGCAGCAGTTAAGGAACACAAACAACCGGGCTGCATCAAAACAAGTCGAAAGTGGAACAACGGGGCGCGGGGAATGGCCCGACGGATAACAAACAAACATTGCAATAACGTGAATTGGGAAAGTAGCGCAAATGTTTCGAGCGCAGTCGTCTGAGACTTTGCTCTTGACTGGCTTTACTCAACCGGATTAAAGTGGTGTCTTATGAACCTCTCATAAAGCATGGATCCATTGTTAAACTTTCTATCACTCGGCTGAAAGTCGCTATTAATTTTAATGTCAATCTTCCTTTGGTTTTGACAAGAAAATTACAGGTGTAAATCTTAATTGGCTGCATTACCTTATTCAAGAGACCGGGCTTATGTCATTCCTAAGGTTTATGGAGCAAGGAGAGGCGTATCTCATCATCCATTTTACTGCTAATATTCCCGCTTTTATATAATTTGCATTTTTGTGAGAATATTTAAATATCATTTTTATGGTTTGATTATGGGGGATTTGTGCCATCTCACAGACGAACTACTGACAAGAAATAGATTCGCTCTACAGAATACCGAGAAATTTGAAGGCACTTGTTGGAAACTTATTGCCTTTTAGATGCAGTGAATTAAAACGTAATGAAGTGGAAAATCTCAAGTGAAATTATCTAACGAAAACACACGACATTCCCATCCCATTTCAGTTAACCAAAGGATTAATGTCTCCACAAGGACTGTATTTTAGATCTTTAGCTAAAAATTTATTATTATTTCCGGAATCTCCACAGGAAGCTTATGGATTCAGTGGAATATAATAAAATCTATTATTTCTTATAATATGGTGAGAAGATGGGCAGCTGTCTAGTGTTCATTATCACAATGAAAAGGGAAGTAATTCATATCACCATAAATCTCAGATCCTTTCATATCCTATGGTAACTATAGTAGGAAATCGAGCCATTGATGAAAAAGGTAATGTATAATTTTATCGGACAATAGCAGAATGGTAATGCAAAGGGTACGATAACGATAGGGTAATGCTAAGAATACTGCACCAGAGGAATTTTCATTTTGTTTCATTTTTGAAGCGAAAACTCTTCCTGAAAAAAAAACTCCACAATCTCCAGTCATATATTACCACAAGCCTTATTTCAATTCGATATATATATATATATCTTTCTTCAATTTACAAAAAAGGAAGTGCGATCTTAAGAACGATCTCACCGAAGTGAAAACTGTATTACCCTGCCCAATATCAGTCTCCTTAGATATATCCATGGTGAGATATTTGAATGAATCCATTTATATATTCAAAATTCCAACCTTACTACCACATCTATAAAGTCTGTTGAACTTCTATCCATAACGTTCAAACTATAAGACAGGATTTTGTACGCTATACGTAGTAAACAAATTTCTTCGTAATTGCTACATACAGTTCTGTCTGCCCTCTGTGGTTAGAATTTTAATAGATTCCCTCTAATCAACAGTGATACCCTCTTCATGCCAGACTCGAAGTATCAGACATGAATTTGTCATTATGTGCACGGACTTGTTTCAAGTTATAGACTGTCATCTGTGATTGCACAATTTGTGAAGGCAAGCGGCATCCTACTACTAAACTGACTCAATTCATTGAAACTGCTGACTCATTGAGGATACCTTGGATTATTAGACCTCGGGTGGAAGCTTTTCATTCGAATTGCTGCGGCTCAAAAGGGATGTGTTGAGCGTCCTTCCCTATTTAATTGAAATTTTTATATTTAATAGTAGCAGTTAATTGTATATGGCTTTGAAATCTACAAGGCCATGTTAATCCTTTATAGACACCGTACCGTTATGATTAAATTAATTAAAGTTTGCTGTTCTAGGATTATATGATGCCCTGCAGGTAGATTTTCAAATTACTGACAGAACAAGCAACTTATTCTACACGTGGCAAAATAATAAAATTTTTGAGAAATCAACCTCTTTCAGGAAGCGAACTTAGTAGGCGTTTTATCCGTGAAACCGAACTCCGATACGTTAGGTAGCCGCGTAAAATTTTGATACCAAGGTAAGCTATTTAGAGGAATTCAAACAAAGAAATACGCAATAAGGTTCGCCTGCAGCCTGTTTAGTAGCGAAAAGTAAATCCTAAGAATTTGTTCTAAGTATGCAAAAATGTTTCCAAACCTTAAATTGCGCAGAAAAATATAAAATATCTTTAAAATATTTAAAACCAGAACAATTTAAAGGTATAGCGCTTGAGGAAATTGAGAAAACAAATAATTACCTGAAAGCATGTCATGATTATAACCCACAAAAGAGTGAAAGGCAAGTCGTTAAACTGCAATTGCAGAGATCTGCAGGTGGTAATATGTTTAATATTACTATGGTAGATATTGTGTATGCTTACTGTACGGTCAGTTTTCAACTTATTTTACTACACAACTGTTTTGTTAAGAATGTGCAACGTAAAATATATTTGTATAACGTGCGTGAGTTAAAAGACTTGCGTGTAAAAATTTATTTAAATAAAAGTAAAGAGTGTAATGAGCGCAATTATGGAAATAGAGTGTACCTGGAAATATTATTGAAACATGTGCAGTGAATTTCGAAACATTTAAGTGCTGTAACCGCCATTTATTCCGTTGTTAGTAACAAGATTTTAACTATCGAAAGACTTTGGTGCGGGGCGAATCCTAGATTTCACGAGCCATGAGCTATTGCATTATTCACTGAGCCACCGGCACTCAACTAGATAAGTTATAAATAAAAATATAAGGTAGGTATTGAGTATTCAAAGAAATCATCTTTAAAACTGCGACTATCACTGTTGCATTGCACACTATTGTCATGGTGTAAATGGCGTGGATACTAAGGTGAATAGAATGAACATCCGGTAACAAAAGTAGTGCAGAGAATAGTGAAATTTATATATGAAGACCTAGCAAAGGACAAATTATTGGAAAGGTGTCTTTTTTGTTTTCGTAGGTCCTTTGAACTCAGTTCCATAACTACGCTCATTGTTCATCCAGCCGAAGATAATCATAAAGTGCAACGGATACTCTTAGCAATCCAGCTTCCCGCTCTACCTGCTAGAACCCATGATGAATTCCCACCCCTTTTTGTCTGTTTGGCGCAGTTCATCAAGAAAATGATATCCCAGGTTGTCCCATTAGAATGGAAACCAGCAATCTTAATAGTGGTTGTTAAAGATGCCTCGGAAGAAGCACCGAAATTTCCATAAGAACTTCAATTCAACTTTTTCACTGGAGACAACCTACCTGCCAATGTCGCTGCCCTGCCACTTCCACCAAATTGAACAAGGCGAAGAGAGATCACTTATAGCACTAAAATAAGCGCGCAATCAAGAATAATTGGAGAGAGAGACTATTTTTCTCAAAACCCCTTTTTTGAAGTTCTTGAACACGATATCTCAGGGTCAGGTTTTTAGGATCACACAAACTTATGGCAGAAGATACAGAACACTCGCCTCGTGTTAATTAGTGAATCCTATGTTGAATTTTTTGTACACGAAAATATCTCAAAAATCACTTCAAATTTCACATTTCAGTCGACCTAGAGAAACCCTAGATGTGCTGCTACCTCTTTTCCTCTGCTTGATGTAGTTCATCAGGGAAGTAGTTTCCCAACAGGTATGTAAATCTTTTTGTTAAGAGTTATGAACAGTGACACAAGAAGAGCGTAATTATCTCCGTCGTTGTGTCCTCCCCTGTAGGAGTCGGCGTCATTCGAACCCGTCAATTCTATGTTGATGGGCTTAGAAGAAGGTGTGTCTTGCAAGAACGAAACCCAGCATTCTTAATAATAGTTTATTTAATCTAAAAAGTTTTCTAATGGAGCTTGGCATTTCTTTCTTGCAATCGGGTACAATCGTGATACAGTTCTTGTCTTCGATACGCTCAAGTAAATATGTAGAGGTTATCCCCGTGGGAGAGGGTAAGGAGCCAGAGAGAGCCCTCTGCCGCGTCAAATCGTCCGCCTTCTCATTGCCGTATATGCCAAGCATATAATGCAGTCATGAAGGGTTTAACCAGAGCTTTCATAGCCGCCTGGGTGTCTGTGTAGATCGCAATTTTCAGCCCCCTCAAGCAACCCCTCAGGTTGCGAAGGTATCTGCCCGCTATTCTGGAGGCGGTCCTGGAAAACCGTTATGTTCTTTTCGAGACAATGCCACCTGAACTTTCAGGTCCTCGCAGGGAATGCTCACTCCAACGTTTTCCTCAATTTTTGATCTGTATGGAAGATTAGGTGCATCAGAGAAAGAAATAAAGTGTAGGAATTTCTAGTTCAAACTCTAAAGAAAGCAGAACTTTGAGTAGGTTGCCGTTGTCAGTGTCAGAGACGGGAATTTCCGTTCGCAGCAGCTCAATAAGGGTGCAGTCTTAAAGCCATCGACGCGACTACTGTTCCAGCATGAATTCGTATAGGCAAAAATAAAGAATAACTTCCAGTGTTCGTGTACTAGTGCCCCTAAAATGCCGAGTAGACGGAGGCGTTGTCTCTCTCTAAGATCTTACGGTTGCGGCCAAAATTCAATTTGTTAAAAGTTAACACAGTTACAAAAAAAAGTGTACATAGCAAAGGGGAATAACAGAAGAACAACAGCCTACCTTCCGTACCTACCTCCGCGTTCCTACCACACCGTACGACTGTAGGTAGACGTATCTTCTCTCGGCGTTTTCTGCGAAAGTGTTGTGTTGATTGTTAGTACTTTTTCCCCGACAATAGTTAAGGGGTAGTGATGGATATTGGTGAAGCAGGTAAGTGTGTGAATAGGGATTATTAATATTTTCGTTGTATCTGGAAGCAATTTCACTGCGATATCGTTATTTAAAAAGTAATCATATGTTGTTTATTAAATTTTAGAAACACGAGGTATTTTGTTATACTTCCCGGAGCTTCCCGACTAAGATGTTTATAGTAATAAAGAAGCTTAAGTTTCTGCTTAACAATGATGTAAAAATTTACCGCGGTTCTGCGTACTTTTTGAAGATAAGTGCCCTTAAATGATATAGTAAAAAACACAAGTTTTGCACTAAGTTTCTCTATTTTTTCTGATTTAGTTAATTCTGTTGCTAGGATCATCGGGGATCAAAACAATGTCTCGTAGGCACTTGTTTGATATGATGCAGTAGCAAAATCTTCGCAAGATTAATGAAAAATTGGACTTCGTGGAAAATTATCTGTTATGTTATGCAGGTTATGATGACTATTCACAGGAACAAATACAGGATATTAAACATAATTTTTCACATTTGTGGAAAATGTGGAAAATGTGTTCATAGAACAAAACAAATGTTTGGCTCGAAGGTATATTTACAATTCCAAGAATAGTCACTCCACCAGCCGCTGAAGCGCGAAATAAACATTTCAAACTGTACCGTCAACAATTTGCAAGAATGTTTTCGAGAGTGTCTTGCAACCTGGACGTACTTAACAAATTACTGTTGAGTTCAGACCTGCTTCTAACCGGTATGAGACCAATCCCAAGGAAAAAAGCACACCCATTCTTAAAGGAAACAATAGAGATGCTCCTGCCTGTAAAATCACCCCTGGACCTGCACATGGAGAATTTTAGTAATGAAGAGTCTTCGGAAGATGTTGAACTATTTACTGATGAAGAATTATGTCAATCGTCATCCTTCGAATTACAATTGTTCTTAATGATTTTAAGTAAATTTTTAAATTTTTAGGTATATCTACATTTCGTATAAACAAGCAATTTAAAATTCTGAAGTTGTATTTCTTATTAATAATAAATTCCAATCACTTACCGCGGATTAATAAAAACTCATGTTTAGGAACGATTGATTTAACCACGAAAATAATTTTGGCCGCCTAGATCGAGAAAATACCCCTATGTGCGGTGTGGTGTGCATTGGCATCACAAACCAGTAGTAGATGCAGCAGTAGAGCGTAACCGATGTAGAAAAATTTACCAAATAGGAAAAGAAGCAAACGTAATTCTTGCCGAATTAAGCTATTAAAATTTTCTTTGTGCACGAAAAGTTTAAATAAAATTCCTCCTGAAGCCGTCCAACCAACTAGAACCTTCACATCCGTGTATTGGCTTTCTCGAAAGGATATCAAAACGTCAATTCCGTTCAGCCCACGATAGTATACATGGACAACGGAAAATTACTCCGCTTGCCCTTGTCGGTGGACGCAGCTTCCACCAGCACTTTGGCAGATATCCCTACCCGGTTTTTTTTGAAAATTTTTATTCTATCTACTATCTTTTGTACTAACTATTTCGTTTCTCTAACAAACGGGCCCTTACGGTAAGATTTAACTTGCCGAGGATATGCAATTCTCGTCTGTATGGCTCTAATGATCATCGGAAATTCACCACGAGAAGGTGTAATCCACGAAATGTATCCTTAATATTTCAAGAATTCTAGCAAACCAGGGGATCACCCGTTTCAATTGTTTAAATTGTTTAGAAAATGATCCCTTGTTATCTTTGAGGAAAAACAAAAACGATCTTGGAATTCAGATCGATTCCCGATCCAATAAGATCAAAATCGAAGGCCTCCTACTGGTATCTTACGTACTAAATAGATAATTTTTGACACAACATATTGAGCACACTCCGCACTTATATGTATCACAAAATGCTGT
This sequence comes from Dasypogon diadema, assembly GCA_006980735.1. Lineage (NCBI taxonomy): Eukaryota > Metazoa > Arthropoda > Insecta > Diptera > Asilidae > Dasypogon > Dasypogon diadema. Next base: position 49,868 of record QYTT01094563.1, read on the forward strand.
TATTAACAAAAAATTTCATCCAATTTTTGAGGTCAGCAAATACTATTAAATAAATAAGAAAAAAAGAAACGATCAGCAGATAAAAATGTCATTCACAAAACGAAATTCTTTCTGATACCAAGTCTCCGTACTGCCTTGTTCTTTGTTGTAACGATCATTTTACATAACCTTATCAAACTGAATGTTTTCCTTATAATTAGAACATTTGCCTCAGTGATTTGAGGAAAATATCTCAACTGCTAAATGTTGTAATTCTGGTGCTATCTCGATAATCAATTGACTGATTATTCAATTTAATTTTCACATGATCGTAATTTAATTTAGATGATAACAAAGTAAACATTTGCGCATAGATCTGTGCTTTCGCAACGCACGTAAAAGCCAATGCTACTCACGAGTAGAAAATATTTACTCAGTTCATGTAATCAATAATATCAATTCAATTTACTGGTTTTTGTCGGACCTAATCATTTGTTTTGTTAATAATTTCTAAAAATAGCAACTGGAGCTACTTTTACGAGTGATTCGCAACAAATATTTACAGGAGAATCATTTGCTGCGCTCTACCAAAAATAGACAAGACTTTAAACTCAAACAACCTGCCACAATGGCTTTGATAAATATGCACGTGTATTTTGCAGCAGAGCAAAGAATATTTCTGGGTACAGAACAATATTGCCCTACTGACGTATTTGCAGTTCAACGTACCGATCTTAATTTTGGAGTAGAGTGATAGCTTTGTTTACGTCTTTTCTATTTTAATGCAGGTTGCTAGTGTGCTAAATCAGGTTGTTTATTTGTTTGTGCAATATTGGAACATAGTAACAAGATGTATGTAAGCTAAAGAGTTAAATAAGTTGTAGCTAATTAGATACAAAAGTATCTTTTGACATGACTGACTAGAGATCTGCTGAAAAAAAGTATAAGTAAGAAAGAAGGTTATATCTGAAAATAGAATCTGAAGTCATCTTCCTGCATATTTTCTGTAACACTTGTATTGTTTAATGTCTTATGGAACCTCATAGATACAATTTATTATCAGGATTCTGGATTTTTGAAGAGGTAAAATAAAAATGGTTTTATTCGACGCATTGCTGTTCCGCACCAGACCAGCTCAAACACTGCACGATCGGCAAATTCTAAAGAGATGATGCACACAGCGCAGCTTAGTCGGAGGGAAATTTGGGAAAGAGAGATTGGAAAATTTTTTAACCTGACAAATGTTGCAGGTGAGCCACAATTTTTGGCATGAATTTTTACTGTGCAACATCCTAGTGGCAATTCTTGTCAGTAGAATTGACTCAGAAAAATCGCCGTATCCCATACGGGATTCGAACTAACGCAACAGGGAAGGAAATATGCAGACGTGCGCCTCAACCCGCTCTACCACCGGCATGGGTAGATGGAAAAACAAATAAGAAAACTCGAATTACAAATAAACCTATTGATTAATGTGGATTTCTGACTACTAATTGGAATGTGAATATTCTATTCCCAACAGAAAAACCCTATCATAAGTACACGTTGCACCTATCATTCACGATTGGGATTATAAAATTGAAAAGGTAAAGTAGTGTACAAGGAATACGGCCAGTAAATTTGTAGAAATAGCAAGGGAAGTGGCATAATATGAATGCTTTAGTCTAGAGAAACAATACTTGATATTATCATTTTGTTGCTAATGAGCTTTAATGGGGTCTTCTAATTTTGAGTGATCCCAACAATCCATTTTTCCATATTTTGGAAGGTTAAAGGATATTTCATTGGACTATAAAAGTATTTCATGAAAATTCCAAAAATAAAAAAATTACGGAAGGATAATCACCCAAAAGTTCAAGTAAATTTCTCATATCGGGAGCCTGAACAATACAATGCACTTTGAAAGAGTAGCAATAATAATTTATTGATATCAAATATTGAAATTTCCAGAAGAACATTATCCTAAATACGTACTCATGTCCAACCCACATAAATCTATCCCTTTTTTTATTATTCTGGAAACTTTCCCTTCTATTATTCATAGAAAGGGATGCAGAACCTGGTCGGTTTTCAGACAAGTTATCCTTCATCATACAGAGTAAATCACACTTTCATCGAGAACATACCAAGTCACCTTATATAAATTTCCTGTTTTACATGACCAACAAAAATAAAAATGGCCAAGTAGATACAATCATTTTCGAAAGTTAGTATCCTTGTCGACCCATTTCAATTCTTGTAAGCGTAGACTCCGGAATAAAAGTTTAGGAAATGCTAAAAAACAAGGGATTTAAAAAATGCAATGAACCAAAAGGTTTTGGTCTGTATTAGCAATGTAGAGGGCACTTTAAATACTTCATTAATAAGTAAGAAAGGAAATCTAAAAAAAACCACATAAACTGATTTAATTGCGAATTTTGTGGCTTCGCTTGGAGAAAACTGGTTTTTAGAAAAAATGGAAGGAACATTTTTTTAACGTAATGAAATGAGGGAGGGGTACAGGCATGCTTCCATTGAAAAACAATAAAATAAGCAATAAAAATGTCTGTGAAAATTTTTCTATTGACCACCTAAAATCCCATATGTATATATCTTGCAAAATCCATTCAAATTGGATTTCTGCTCATTACTTATATTCGCAGTATCCTCAATATAAGGATGAGTGCACTTTATTAATAGTTATGTATGTTAAACAAATGAAGGCTAAAATCCAAAGTGTAGCTGTCCAAGGGGGTTGCAAGGGGTATTTTTTCACATCAGGTCTCACAGGCAAATAGGAGCGCAGCGAAGAGTTACGTCCTGCCCGTGGTGTCTCTGCTATCACTACACCTGGTGGATCTAGAGGAGACAACCTCGATAAGAAACACCTAAAGTGTAAAACACGGTGCCGAAAGGTGCTTGGCTGACGGGAAGCTGCCGACCTCAGCTTTCATTTTGGCTTGTTTTAGTAAGCAAGCTCTCCCAAGATGGACATTTATTTCCTAGCATCAAAACATGAGTCTTACGGACGACTATGAAAAACTACTTCCAATTGTGTCAAACCCTCCTTCCGGAGATCAATGTAACCCCACGTAGGGCTCTTCGGGGACAATAAGTCCCTACAATATTGGCGAAGCGGTGCAGATCGAACTCCAGTAGAAGGAAAATCTCCTTAAATCACCATCACCGGGGGCCGAGCAAGTCTGATCGGAGAACACCACAACTGTACCCCCAAGGAGAATAACCAAAGATTTCTGATCCTATCATGAAGACAATGAAGTGGCTGCTACAACAGAACTTCTCTTATGCACTGACTCATTCTAACCATGGAAATGCCTTATAAAAGGCAAGTCTCCCAGCCCGATTCCCCGACCTACATTCAAGAAAATAATTGATTGTATACGATTGGAGTTTCTTCTTGCCCGAACGAATGTTTGAGCGCGGACAAAATTAAGGTCATTAAAACAGTGTTAATTAAAAAGATTGCGGAGCAAAAGTGCAGTTCTATCAAGCCCCAGTTCTTGGGTTCATCAGGTCAAGGTGAATGATCCTGACTTGCTCCAATTAAGCCACAGGAAACTTTGGGAGGATGCTTCTTTGAAGATGGTGAAGAAAGATCCAATTCCTCGACCGCGGATCACTATTAGGTATTTCCCGCGATTGGAGGAAGACACCACAGCATCAGCTATGTGGTGGGAGGACGAAACCGCAGGATCAGTTAATTGAGGATCAAAATGCGAATGTAAAAGTTGTGGTGTGGAAAGTTCTCAAAGGGCAGAGATTCGAAGTTACGGAGCTCACATTTTTAGTGAGCACTCTGTGGCCGTACTTAAGGACTCCAAATAAGCTACAAGAGAAAACCCTCAAGGGTTCAAAAGAACGATCCCAAAAATGTTTCAGGCCGAAAAAGGTGCTCTGAAACCGAATAAGACAAAAACTTTGGAAGGATATTATCAAGGATTTAAAAAGGTCCTGCCGTGCTTCGCAGAAAATTTGTCCCAGATAAACTCAGCTCCCTAGAGACCTGGTTTCAGTGAAAGTGTAGGTATCGTTCCCACGGGCAGCTACGAGGCTGTTGTACCCATAGCTTACTTTCCTTAGTTGAGCATTGCAGGCGGACCGATAAGCAACATGTCGTTAGATGCGATGCTAACGCAGGGTTACACAGATAACACTAACACCAACTACCGAGATGAATCCCTATTTGATTTAATTTTATCTAAAGATTTGGAAATATTAAACGAGGATATCACTCCAGCATTTGTGAGTACAATAATTAAATTAAACTGTCATATTATCTTTATGCAGAACGACTCTTACCGATTATTAAAAAATACTAAGAACATTCAAAAGGTGAACGTGGAGGGCCCTCTGTGAAGACATAACTGATCTAACTGCGACCTTACGTTTTCACAAGATCACCTCCAAAAATTACTGAGAGCTGCGAGGAAAGAATTAAACTCCTTTAGGGCCTTAAACAGTAACAAAAGTTCCGCAGGAAATATCTTTACCCTCAACATGGACAGATAGGCCACTGGCACCTTTAAACCTTACAAATCTCTTGGGGCAATTACAATTTCCAATCTTACCGTAGAAAGGCATAGATGAGTTGCTTTCAGGAAGGAACATAACCGCCTCTCTAGGCGACCGTTCAGTTCGATTAAAGCTATCGAAGGCTGCCCACAAAGAGGAGTTTTGTCTCCACTCCTATGGCCGATCATAATAGATGAAATTCAGGTGAAACTAACTGAATCAAGCTTCAATGTATAAAGCTACGCGGATGATTTTATGTCCACCACCTTAAAATTCTTAATAAAGTAAATCTGAATGCAGTGACCACAACATGCGAAATACTTGCAACTAAAAATAAGTTGGACTTCGAACAGCTTTTCGATGTGGTACTTGGAGACCGCCAACAATGGCGTTCCAACTAGGTTCTATGGTACGTTATACCGAAAAGGGAGTATATGTTCCTAAACATCGCACTTGAAAAGCCTTGGGTCTTATCGCCACTGTATCCCAATTTGAAGAGGCTATTCAAGAATGCGCCAATATGGCACAGCTATCTGTGGCTCCAATATATACAAATGGCCCTTTTTTACGCGGCTTTTTTATATGAGATTTGCTTTTACGCCGTTTACTTTATGCGATTTTTTTCGCGTGATTTTTTTAGGCTAGTTTTTAAGCGATTGTTTACACGGTTTTTCAACCCACTCTGCTTAACCTGTTTTATATGTACCAGTACTAGTCATACTCGCTATCAAATATTCTTAAAGGAAAAACTATAAGGCAAATTTTTCCCATGCAATTTATGTTTACGCGGTCTTTTTTTACGCGATTTACCGGCCTTTACAGGATTTTTCTTACGCGATTTCTTGCTTTTATGCGCTCTTTTTTACACGATTTCGGGCTTTTATACGGTTTTCTCGTGTAAAAAAAGGGCCAAGTCCACTCCCAGACAGCCAGGCTGTGTACTTAAATCATTCATTAGAATCAGACTATCTGAGGCTGCCTCCAATACTTTAAACACCTATCTAAGAAGAATATGCCAGACCATGGGGCCATGGGATCAGAGCTTTTTTCGGGCTCTAAAGAAGCACCTAAAACGGGCTTTTGAGGACTGGAAGAAAACGCAGTACTCTCTTTACTAGAATGAAACTCAAGAAGTGTGTCAAGCGAGGAGGCTTATTAATAATTCGAGTGATAAAATATTCCTTCTTGTTAGGAATCCATAGCTCCATATCATCGTAGAACTCTTCTCTAATCAAACCATTTAAGATAACACCTTAAGAAAATGGGCACAACCGAAACTTAAATATGTCGCCTCCGTTTAGAAACGCCAGAAACATCTGAGCACGTGCTCTGGAACTGCAAAGTAGTTGCGAGGAAAAGATTCTCATATCTAGAACAGATCTTCTCATCGTTTGCCCAAATATGGAACACCAACTCCAGGAAAATCCTAAGCTTAAGGGTTCAAACACGGAAGAACTCAATAGACAGCGATTTACAATAGGACCATTAAGGTCACTTTGAAAGCTAGAGTTAACAACCTACACACAACTTATATCATTACCCAGTGTATCAAAGTATCAGTTATCAAAAAAGCTATGACGGAAGCTACTCGTAAGAAAATCTAATAAAATAATATCTGGTTTAACAAGCATTCTCCAAATGAGAAAAGCCCGCAGAATAATCACAAGATCCACTCGATAAGCCAAGCTAAAATTATGCAGAGCAGGTAAAATAACTACGCATATCTGTCGCCGAAAATATAAAGGCAGTGATCAAAGGAAGAACACAAAGTCTTTCTTTCGGACTACAGAAAATCTGAAGAAAAGCGTTCACCCAAAATCTAAGATCTACTTTAACAATATATTCCCTGGAACCGAGAAAATGCTTAAATGAAAATGAGGAAGTTAAACTTATTTCTACTTCACAACAAGAGAGGCAGGATTGTATGGCATTGGCTTTACAGATGTATAGGATATTATCCTTGGGATTTATATACAATAAATCCAAGTAAATTCTTGCATACGCTGATGATTTGGGTCCTGTGCCCAGTAGACCAACTGATGTCATAGTAATGATAGTAAAGTAAAGTATAATAAAAAACTAATTACCTGACGACTTCCCCTAGATATGGTTCTAGGCAGAATTCCACCATAAGGTGACTCTTTCAAATATCTTGGAACAAATCTTACTCTACCAGTAACAATTGTTGTGCGTTGGAGATTTATAGGAATAAAAGGAAAGAAATTACTTTCCACAAAGTGGAAAAAGTCGAGGTCTTGAGGATAGCATTGAGGATGTAAGTTTAATTAAGTAACGACCTTAGATTGACACTATTCACCCTCAACCTAATTTGTGATGATTTTATTTTTGTTACGTTTTGCACAAATTAGAAAAATACCTTCTGTAAAATTTTATAGACTTAAAATTGATCGTTGAGTTTCATGGATATTTATTTTCAAATATTCCTATTCTAAAATGCGTACATCCTGCTTTTCCTCTTTCTTTTCAAATTTATCTATTCTTATCGAATCTTTTCCGTAATTAAGGAAATGTAATCCAATCATTAAAATGAACTTGTTCAGTACCTACTTACCAGTTTTTTTTTATACGAATTTTTATTAGCAACCAAAACACACCACACCTTCATTCATTTTCAGAGGCAGGCACACACAGAGGGTCGTTCTGACTCGATAACAATCTTAATTTTAACATAAAGATTAAAAACAAAAAAACAAAAAAGAAAACGGATCACTAGGAAATTACAATTATTCCAAGGTTATTAATCTTGTTATGATGGTCGAAAAGATATCAGGTGTGCCTCTAGAAGTGGAACGTGTCGAGTACATAATTGAAATTGGGTGCCCTTGCTATCCTACGCTGCACGGAGGTTTCTTTTATCATTTTTTTTTCCACTTCTTTTTTTAAAAACAACAAACCAATTTTCTTTTGATTTTCTTTTCTCAACATTCACGACTGCAGCAGGTGGTGCATTTCTTCGCCCTGTTTGCTTATTTTCTTCCTTCTGTCACAATCTAAAGTCTTTGCAGTCGGCACCATATGTCCATTTTAAATTAAGGTAGATTAATGCCCAGGTGCAACGTGTGCACGTGCACATCTTTAGATTTTGAATTGTGTTGCACCTGTTGCCAAATATGATTTTCAATTATTATAATCATGGTGAGAAAAAAAATATGAAAATTATTCGAATTAAATAAGGGAGCTGAAAACAATTTAAAATTTATCGATTTTTTTTCATCTTTAATTGTTTTCCTGGAAAACATCTGGATGCTGACAAAGGGCGTACCAAGGCGTTTGTTTACATAACAATAAAATTTTATATTCTGCAAGGGTCTGGAAGTACATTGAATAATAATTATATAAATTAAGTAAAAGTTTGATTTCCATCTTTGATTTCAGATACATTATTTTGTCTTTGGACATATCCACTTTAATAACTAAATGTAAATTAAAGTTACACACGTTTCAAGTGTGACCTGAGATTGATATGTATTAGCTTTGAAAATTCTAATACGCAATAAAGAGACATAATAACGAAGGATACATAGAAATGTGGAAAATAATCCCAATTAAGAACGACAACGGTCACTAAATGAATCTTTGCCATGGTATAATAATAAACCTGGGCGCCTGAGGGAGAACTTAAATGAAGAAAAGGGATTAGAATTTCATCAGATGTTACAATAATGACTATGGTGGGCAGTAACCGGAAGAAAGTATATAACGAATCTTAAACTTTCTTTAAAGTTAATGCAATAATTATTCTAACGCATTACAAGATAAGAATAATTTAAGCAATGAAGCACCTGCGACCCTATTTGTGAAAACGTCTTTTCTTGTCCTTGTTTTGAATCAAATTCTGAAAATATTGACCACATAAATCTCCACCCTGACAATCAAAGCTTATCACTTTCAATCACATCGGAAACCATCCGCAATGATATATAAAGCCCTTGTGGTTATACTTCAGGTCCTGACAGTGTTTTTTCTTGTAGAGATAAAGTCATGTGCGGGCGCTTTTTATACATCTTTTAACGTTTTATGTAGGCATTTTATGGGCTTTGAATGATTTCCAGTACTATAGAAGAATTTATACATAATCCCAATGCACAAAAAAAGTAGTAGAATTGAAATATTCAATTACATATCAATTTCAAAATTTTCAGATCATATCGAATTGTGTGTAGGTTATAC
>QYTT01094563.1:58569-71830 GCA_006980735.1 Dasypogon diadema
GAATTGTGTTGCACCTGTTGCCAAATATGATTTTTAATTATTATAATCATGGTGAGAAAAAAAATATGAAAATTATTCGAATCAAATAAGGGAGCTGAAAACAATTTAAAATTTATCGATTTTTTTTCATCTTTAATTCTTTTCCTGGAAAACATCTGGATGCTGACAAAGGGCGTACCAAGGCGTTTGTTTACATAACAATAAAATTTTATATTCTGCAAGGGTCTGGAAGTACATTGAATAATAATTATTTAAATTAAGTTTGATTTTCATCTTTGATTTCAGATATATGGAGGAAATGAAAACAACAGTGTTTGGAGAAAATTTACATCAGCTAAAAATAATAACATTTTGCTTTAATATAAATTTCCACTACTAGTTATTTGCACTATTTTGCGTTGGAAGGAGAACCGCCTCTCTCTCTCTATTCAAATCTTTTCTAATTACTCTATTATTACTCTAATATTACTTTTGTTAGCGTCAGGACTTATCTATATCTTCATGCTCGCTAGAAACTATTCCTCCTTAGCCTAAGAACTAATTCTGGTTCCTCTTCTTAATCTTACAATTATCTAAGAATCTAATATTTTGTCTACACCTCTTTTATTACATGATTAAAGCATTCTAAGATACTGTCTGATGACTATCTTTGAGGTGTCAGACTGATTTGTTCGAAGAAGTTCTGCAAAGGTTCCTCTGTCAGAGGTGAATGGAATGTATCCACAATATATCCTGCTTCCCATAGAAGGAGAACAAAGAAATTATTCTTCTCCAGCCAGGACTCATACAAATTTTAAGGACTACGGAATATGGTAACAAGCAGCACAAAGTTCAATGGCAGCATCCGAAATACATCTTTCTTCTCGAGGCTACGCAAAAGAAAATGACGAAGCACCACTTAAAGCCAATACTAATGCCATGACAAGTTTTGAATTAACGATACTAGAACCCCGGAAACTTTTAGGATTCGGACAGTGGATCTCATTCTCAAATGTACGAGAGGAAAGAGATATCAGTTAACTTCCAACTTTATCTGATGATTAATTCTCGAACGATCAACGCTGGTTGTAGAGGCTGGTGGGCCAGCGGGCTGAGACGCATGGCTGTAAATTTTCTCCTCTGTGAGTGTGGGTTCGATTTATCTGGGTAACAGTGGTTGAGGCAATTCCACTGACGAGACTTATATTCAAGACCTCACTGGGATGTTGTACAGTAAAAATTCCGTGCCGAATTGTAGTTTACTTGCAACATTTGTCAGGTTAAAATTTCCCAATTTCCTATTCCCTAAATATTTTCCTCTGCCTATGCTGTACTGTGTGCATCATAGGGTTGTCCCTAAGCTTAGGTACTAGTTACCTAAGTTAAGGAAGATATTTAATATAAATACTTTTCAATGTTCACTTCATTGGGACTAAAGCACGTGGCTTCGCACCCAACCAGAGCGGATCCTAGAAGGCAGACCAAAATGCTCATAAACCATGTTCTGATTAGAATAATGCATGCTTTTCTCCGCGATTGTAGAGGCAACAATAGTGGACCATTATATATAGTACTGTTCGGGGCTTCAATGACGGATTTTAGGAGATGTGAGGTAGGGGTACACAGAAAAATCCAGGACAATGGGTGGAATGACACATACAGAAAATTAGGTTTTGGAACAATTGTTTTTTAACAGCAGGGAGATCTGGCGGGGATGCGCTTCATGGAGAGACAGGTCAGAACACCAAGAGAAACTATATCAAGACACTTTAGTGAGCGACATGAGACTGCCAACAGTTTTGCCGATCATCTGTGTAAAGATATAGAAAATGTGAAGATATAGATGATGCACATAAAGGATTTTAAGGGGTTGGAGTGCAAGCAATCCTGTGTCTACATATGTTGATCCGATTTCTGAGAATGAAGTAGGCTTAGGGGCACACGGGGATAATATTAGAGCAATGTTAGCTTGGAAACGAATTCAATCCCAGACAGATTGAAACTGCGATGACAATGCCTACACATAAGGGTGGAGACGATTATTCTACAAGTAATTATAGACCGATTTCTATGCTGTAAATATTGCCGAAAAGGCATGTAGCAGAGAAAATAGTGCATTTTGCAGAAAAGTGTCAAGTGCTATCATTACACCGGTATAGATTTAGGAAAAAGAAAAGCACTCAGCAACTAACAACAAAGTTTACAGAAAGAATAAAAATGCAATTAGTGAGTGATTCCATAGTGTAGTGCTATTCCTGGATTTTAGAACAGTCTTCTAATACTTTGAATCTTGACCGAATATTACACTCGTTGAATGACCTGAGCATTAGAGGAGGTGAAATACAGGACTGGATGAGAATTTTACATAGTTAACTCGTATTCGGTAGCGAACAAGAACATCTTCTTAATGTGTTCTTATGTATTCTTTCAGATGCAAACGAAAAATGCATTTTAGAGGACTATTTTTACTGAAATTGAGAAATGTGACTTAGGCCATTTTCAAAATAAACGGATCATATAATAAATACGACCTTCTATAGTGATGATACCTCAATATAAGATGCCGAGCGGTTGCAGATCAAAAGAAGTACCAACAGATTTGGAGTGCAGACTCGTAGAATGTGTATGTATATGAATGCTATGGTATGGATGTGTATCCGCTCTTTTACTAGAAGATCATTTAGGTGCTGAAAATGTTATACCCGATGCAGGAAAATATAGGTTGAAATGGATTGCCAAGCGATTATAAATTAATGTTGCTAATAGAACTTGTTAAGGCATGTAAAAGTATTGCAATGGAAAAGGAAGGCGCAAGATGTGGTCAATACCCTTTCGAACAATGTTTGTTTTAAGGTCCTGGCAGCATGAGGCTTGCACTATCTTGCAGCAATATTACTTTACGTCTATTACTAGCTACTGCTAACCTTTTTCGTATCAATTTATCGTTCAATTTAATCAATTGTTGTTGATACTGATCTTCCTTAACAGCGGCAATCGGTTTCAAAAGCCCGTAATACATCACGTCTTCTTGATCTCTCCAAATACACAGCATTGGAAATAGTCTGCAAACCGACTGTATTTACACAGATTTCGGTAAAGCTTTCGATAAATTATCGCATTCGGTCATTATGTTCAAGTTACATAAACTGGGGTTCGCGGCTTTACTCTTGGATTGGATTCGCTCTTATTTGTCCGATAGATCTCATCAAGTACTTTTCCGAGGCTCTTGCTCGAGGGTGATTGAGACCACCTCTGGTGTGCCTCAGGGCAGTCACCTTGATCCTCTTCTCTTTGTCCTTTCTATTGATGGTGTTGTGCATCTTTTGAAACGGTCTAGGATACTAATTTACGCTGATGATATGAAAATCTTTACCCACATTAATTATATTAGAGACTTTGCTTCCCTACAGGAAGACTTAAACATTTTTTACTCTTGGTGCGAGCATAATGACTTAGAGCTCAACATAGATAAATGTGAAGTTATGTCCTTCTTTAGGAAGCGCGAAGCTATCACTTATGACTACAAATTCACATCGGACAGTATTCCTCGAGTGCAGTCGGTTATTGATCTTGGTGTGAAGCTGGATTCCAAGCTTAACTTCGTTCCGCATATTAGTTTTGTTGTTTCTAGAGCAAATTCCATGCTGGGTTTCATCCAGCGATGGTCTAGGGAGCTCTCCGATCGTGGGGTCTCCGTAACACTATATACCGCGTTCGTTCGACCGCTTCTTGAACACGCATCCCAGGTATGGAATCTCTCTTATGCGGTACACATCGGTCGCATCGAGTCTGTCCAGCGCAGATTCATTAGATTTGTGCTAAGAGACCTCCCATGGAACAGTCCCTTCCCCCACATCGTGAGCGACTTAATCTCTTTGGTATGGTTTCCTTGGAGGAGCGACGTAGGATTGCTGATGTGGTTTTTATACACCAGCTCCTGAATTCCCATATTGACTCTCCGATGCTCCGGGCTGGGGTTTCTTTCAGGCCTAATGACCGCAGCTGTTAACCGTGTTGGGGTACACTTTGACCTGGATGTGACCAAGTTTGTGCTGAAGAAACATCTTTATCCTGTCGTTTAAATTATACTTCTGTATAGATATTAACACCACTGATTGATGTGTGTCCTGCATGCTTGGGTACCTAGTCGGTGGGAATACTCTTACTTATTTTTATTAATTTACTATTTATTAATTTGCTTCCACTTATATGTCTTGCATGCTTGTTGGGCAGCCCAATCTCAACACATTTCTTCGAATTGTGTAAACGCTTGCCGCGGAGATGGGTAAATATTTCTTGGCTCCTCGCTGAGAAGTGCGCCTTCTGGGCTAGAAGGGAAACTCAATTATTACCTTATGACCATGAATATTCTGTTTCAGTGTGGATGTCGGCAGTCACCATAAGCTTCACTTAGCAATCGATGCAATTCTGCTGCAATGTTGTTGTTTTTTTTTACCAAAGTGATAAACAAGTACATGTCAAAAATGCAATTTGGATTCGATTAACAGAAATATCTTCGTTTACTAAAATGAATATCTTCGCTTTTAATTGACAATTGTCGAAAGTTCAAAACACAAAGGTTTCAGCTATCAAACTTCACTTGAAGTGGCGCCATCTAAAAGTGAGCGGCGGAAACTAATTCGCACCCCTAAAAGTATTAAATACATATTTTGGATATAATCACCCTATTATTGAGGATACTAGATAGAGAACTACTAAGCTTGATAGATTGTATAGGTGGATTAATACTGTTACATATAAACAGTTAGTGTATTATATAGGTGAGAATAAGTAAATCAGAGATAAACTTCTGCCATTTCTTTAATTGGTTATATTTTGTGGGATTGTCTCTAGCAGGTGAGTATTAACAAAAGATATGCTGAGGACTATAAAATAAATATGCGGAATTCCAGAGGGTTTGATTGTAAGGCCATTGCTATTTAGTCCTGATATGTCGAGCACGGTGTTAACATACTTTTATACGCTAATGAAACTTGAACTCTATTGACTTTCGTTCCACTATATTGGGACCTGTATCTTCTTCTTGTTTCAAAAATATGAAATAACAATATTAATAATTTTAAGTCTAGAATTTACTTGTTTTAATCAAGTGAATAAAATTATTGGAAAGATGTAAACGTTCCGTTCATCATCTCAGGTTTTAGTAATTTCATTCATTTATGGCATACATTATTTTGTCTTTGGACATATCCACTTTAATAACTAAATGTAAATTAAAGTTACACACGTTTCAAGTGTGACCTGAGATTGATATTAACTTTGAAAATTCTAATACGCAATAAAGAGACATAATAACGAAGGATATATAGAAATGTGGAAAATAATCCCAATTAAGAACGACAACGGTCACTAAATGAATCTTTGCCATGATATAATAATAAACCTGGGCGCCTGAGGGAGAACTTAAGTGAAGAAAAGGGATTAGAATTTCATCAGATGTTACAATAATGACTATGGTGGGCAGTAACCGGAAGAAAGTATATAACGAATCTTAAACTTTCTTTAAAGTTAATGCAATAATTATTCTAACGCATTACAAGATAAGAATAATTTAAGCAATGAAGCACCTGCGACCCTATTTGTGAAAACGTCTTTTCTTGTCCTTGTTTTGAATCAAATTCTGAAAATATTGACCACATAAATCTCCACCCTGACAATCAAAGCTTATCACTTTCAATCACATCGGAAACCATCCGCAATGATATATAAAGCCCTTGTGGTTATACTTCAGGTCCTGACAGTGTTTTTTCTTGTAGAGATAAAGTCATGTGCGGGCGCTTTTTATACATCTTTTAACGTTTTATGTAGGCATTTTATGGGCTTTGAATGATTTCCAGTACTATAGAAGAATTTATACATAATCCCAATGCACAAAAAAAGTAGTAGAATTGAAATATTCAATTACATATCAATTTCAAAATTTTCAGATCATATCGAATTGTGTGTAGGTTATACGTCGCAATCAATGCAGATTTTTTAATGGATTTCAGTTTTACACCACATCCAGATGCTGGATCAATATTATATTTGTTATATAGAACTTGCCGAAAACCCTTTTGAGAATTCAAGTTATGACTTATGAATGCTGCTGCCGATGTACCTCAGGGCAGTCACCTTGACCCTGTTATATTTAATCTCTCCGTTGAACTATCCAAATTGCATGTCTTTTAAAAAAATTTTAGTAGTTTGTTTTATAAGGACGAGAAGAAACTATATTTTATCACAATCCCTCTAATTCTCAGTGTACTTGTTCCGATAGAGCCTATTCTATGCTAAATTTTATAGAAATATCTATAAAAAAAATTGGTCACAAAGAATATTATTGTACATTATTTATTCCTTGAAGTACGTCTCCAAATCAGGTTCTCAATTTTACTAGTCTTATATCAGAAATACAGGATACTCACAAATTCCTGGGATTTATTTTACTGTATTTAGTTTCCGAGAATTCATTATTTCTTCCACCAGATTATGAAAATGTTGCATTATTAAATATGTACTCCGAAGAACAGCAGTGCGAGGACGATGACATTATTTGTATTCATGAATTTTTAAATGAGAATATTGATTGTGACAGAGTATCCACAAGGGAAAACAGTCACTATTTGAAGGGATAGCAGACACTGGCAGAGATAAATTTTTACCTCAACACAATCTCATGTGGAAGTACACTGAATCACTTCTTAAATACTAACGAAATATGAAATGTTTTCGTTTCTTTTATTGATTTTTGACCACAGAAATCCTCAACGCATAATATTTCTCGGAAATTGCACTTTTTTGTGACTTTTAGCGAAATTCTCCATCTGCATAGCATTTCTGGGGAATGTTTATGGTAATTTTCAGAAACTCCTTCCACAGAGGTAATTTTTCCTTTTCTGGTTCAAAAATTCTAAAACATGATGGATTCTGTCCACTGTTAAGTTACTTGTAATCAGGGCACTTATTACCTTGTATGAATTTATGTATTGTCGGACTCTTTATTATTTGCTACCAAAAATACGAAACAGAATCAATTTTTGCTGCTACATGTCCAAAATTATGAATTGCAAAATCATTACCTAAACAACAATTAGTAAAAATAATGGACCTCAAAATCGTAATTTGAATTTAATTTCCCAACAAGAGAAAATGCAAACAGTACCACCAGCACACGATACTAGAGTTTTTGGTTTATTCACTTTGATGTGGGGAACAAATTGTTTTGCACTTGTCCACTGATTGCATAATAACATTGTTTTTAATTACTACTCCACCTTGCATCACGGGACGATAACCCTTTTATATAATGTTTCAAATCGTTGTGAAAATTTTTTTGTTCTTTTAAATAATGCAATTTAACTTTTCATTTCAGTGAAAACGTTTATGAGATTATTGTTTGCAGGTGTTGTGCTTATGTGCTATAAAACAATATATCATTGTTATGACAAAGGCGAAAGCGGGTTAATAGTGCAGCGTTTATTTTCCTAGAAAAGAGTTTGTCAAATAATTGCGTCTAGTCATTTAATTTTTAATTTTCTTTTTAAATTACATTTAAACCCTTTACTGCCACGGGTCGATATTTTGTGCTTAAAAATCGGCACGTGGCACTAGAGGGGTCAGGAGTCCACCAGCATGGGTTTGGTCCTAATTAAGGCAATCTTAGCTTTTTAGCATCTCTGAATTTCTTCAAAATGCTTGATAGTATAACTTTTTAATTTGAACGCCAATGAAAGTAAATAGTGGCTTTTGGAAATTAATGTATTTCCACATCAAACATTCCACAAGACTCTGTATTGGGTCCAGTGTTATTTTTCAATGTTCTGAATTCTTGAAGATTTGTTCACAATTTATTGTTGGTTTGTCCGGATCCTCATCTCCCCTCTACGTCAAAGGCCAAATGATCTTAGTGAAATAAACACCAAACTTTTAAAATGTATCAAATTTCGTTTTTATTCAGATTTTCTTTAAGTCAACAATTTCCTGATTAGGATAAGCACATCTACTCAGTTCGCATGGTATTGTGTACGTGATTTAGGGAATGGATCTTTCCAATGCTTTTGAACGGAAGTATTTCAGCGTGCCAGAAATGAACTTAAATAAAAATGATATTTTGGTTAGATAGCAATATTATTCAGCACAGATTCCCAGTAGTGCTTTGTGTCGTGTGGCAATAGAAAACCCATTTTCATATGGTGACATCTGCAACTCTAAGGCTGCATCTTACTCACTGTTGGGTATCAAGTGGGCTTATTTATAACTACTTATCCATTATTAAGATGGTTTGAATCATTACTTACTGACACAAGTAACGATCATTCGCTCAAGGTTATCATTACCTTAGTGTTTGAACTCAAAATTCAAAGAGTGCTGGGGATTTCAATTTCTAATCCCTTATTTGACGCACCCAATCGCATATACGAACTGATCAAAAACGGAGAGTAACGTCAGACGACATCACGAGGACGTTGTAAAATATTATCTATGATGATTTTCAAGACGGATGTCAAAGTCAGTTTGGAAGCGGGCAGATATTTTATGAGTTTTTACGCGTATATCTTTTTTGGCGTCAAGACACAGTGATAAGGCATATGAATTGCGACGATCGGGAACGGGTAGCGCCTTCGGCTCCTTGACTTACCTCAGGCGGGTAAACCCCTAAGCATCAACTTAGGTATACTGCAGATTGTGTGAATAACCAACATCAATAACTCAAGGACCAACGAATTATGAGGACCACCGAATGGTAGCCCAAAAATAAGGCTTTTTCAACTAAACAACCCTTCTTTGAGAATGCTGGTGTCTATTCTTATAGTACGCAGTTTCCTGAAAGTGCTTCAACACAGAAATGGACACTCCAATGATGGCAAAATAGAAAAAGAGGACGTTCTCGTTGTGGGATTGCTTACAAATTCTGTTGAAAATCATAAATACACCTGAGATACCAGTTACTTGTTTTAATATACAAAACAGGAGGAAGAGAAAGTAGGTGTATGATAGGCTTTGGCAAGTCATTTAGATAGGGTGGTACCGCTCACAGCACCTGGATCTTCTTGGTACTGAACGAAAAAAGGATCTAGTAATTGTCAACATTCGAGGGAATGTGTCGGACCTGTTACTTTAGAAAAAAATTTAATGATAAACAGATGTAGTAATGCTTTATATGCTAATCTCTTCCACTGCCATTCGTGCTAATGAAAACAGAGCCTACACACTTTAGACCAATACAAATTTCACCAACTACGCCCATTCTATCGAACTGAATTCTTACAAAAATGAAAGGACTCAGGATAATAAGTAAAAAGTTTCTGCTACGTGTTTCTTCAAGTCGATGTTTTAAACAGCTATCAACAAAAAAAAATTAGACATAGAATCCTAAGTCATAAATGCCAAATTCAAGCAAGTTGATATCTAAAATGCTTCAAATTTTACATAGGTAGATAAGACCTCATCAAACAGTTTCTACATGAACCTGGTTTCTATATTTAAGTGTTTTGAAAGATTTTAAAAGAGGGAATCATTAGTAGCACATAATTAATCTTCCTGAACAATTAATGGATTACATGCATTCCGTGAAAAATCGCTTTCTTCCTAAGGCAATAGAACTCACATAAAACAAGCAACTACTAAACTTAAACTATAAATATATATCCAAAATAATGCAATCCGAATGGAATATTTTATTGCATGCTTCACCCGCATGAGGCATATCAATTAATAGACTTGGAAGAATTTGTTCGAAACACCGTAGAAAATTGAACGACGCTATAAATTTTAGAGGAACACAAAGATCAACTCAAATATTGTCAAAAATAACTTTTACGACTCTTTTGTAGCTCTCTTCTATTAATATGACTAAAAATTGAATGCGTATCAGGGAAAAAAAAAGTGTTTGCTGCTCAAGGGCTGGTCGCGTTGTTTACATTGCTTTCTTGTTGTGTCTTTCTGTTGTGTCTTTGAACTATAAAATTTTAGTATGAAGAAATATTGGGCAGCAAGCAAAGTGTTATGCAAATTGATTTTTTTTTCTCGTACTAATTATAGTTAGCTTACTTAATATCAAAATAAAATAGCTTAGTCATTTTCAGGGTATTGTCAGTATAGTTATAAGATTTTTAAAATAGTCTTCCGTTCAGAATTAGATAGTGAATTAATAGTACGAGACTAATTAAAAAGACAATGACCGAGGGGTTTATGATCTGGCTCCCCATGCAAGAGATGATTTTAGATTAAACTCGAGGGAGGAGCATATCATTAAGGGATTAGTTTTACAATAAAAGGGCGCTTGGAGCTATGCCTCTTGAAGATATAATACTACTCAAAGGTTAACTACGTCTAGGACAGATAGATTGGTGTGATGCTTCATATCTGAAGGGTCGCTGATCTGATTTCCTTTTAACAAGGTTCTCATCATGAAGACTGATTGCGAACAAACCAATCGGCAAATAAGGTTTGATGCAGCTGGGATTATAAAGACGATATAATTTTTGCCATCAAGAGTATTAACGATCTAGAAATTCGGCTAGTTTTCAATATTGGAAATCCATTGGAATTTAGTGAAAAGTCAAATATAAAAATTGGAAAATTTACTGTTACGCGAATTTATATGGCGAACAATAAGTAGTAAAATTTCCTAACTAACTTTTTATTAATCGAAAATGAATGAAACAATGCTAAATGATCGCGTGCTAATAAAAATTCCTCTATACTTCTAATACGAAATGAAATATCTGAAAATAGGAAAGATATCAATACTAAAATTTAGGAAATTCTATGACGGAAGCAGAAGCGGGGTGTGCGGAGTATGTAGGATCTATGAACAAGTAATAGAAAAGTATACAACCTATTGGTATAGGGTCAAAGGATGGGTGTCCGAAAAACCCTAAGAACTATTGAAAAGTTAAATATGCCGCAATTGCAATTGGCATGTTTTTTTTAATTCTAGATCATTTGTTTTACGAGAACTCAGCAGTATTATTTTTACATTTATTAGCATTTAATGTTGAGGCACTTTTCGAATCTCTATACCAAAAATAGCTTATTTTTAGTTATTCCTTCTTCATTGTTTCTAGAAATTGGATACTCGTTGAATAGATGTCTTAGAATAAAAAATATCAACTGCCATGTTCGTAAAGTTTATTTAGTTTTTCATTGACCCGATGAGAACTTTATGGTCAAGCATCCCTTAGTAAACGAAACCTACCTAATGTATCTGTTGTATTAACAAAATTCCTTTTAAGTCCTGCTTTCATAAACCTGCTGATTCAAAAGAAAATAAAGCAGACTACTATTTTTTCGGAAATTCGAGAAATGAGGCTATTCTGGACGATTTTCGCAAAAATTTTGAAGGTTTGGAATAAAATACCAAAAATGCATAAAAATTGAAACAAAATAAAATTCTAAAAAGAATACAAATAAAATATTTTAACAATCATAATATTTAGATTTTTAGTTATTTTCTCATAGAATTTGTGACGAATAGAAGACTGTCTGTGCCACCCGAACCCTCATTATCGTTATCTTCATTCAAACCTTCGTCTCTCAAGGTCTGTTTCCTTTTTTTGGGGGTCACGGTGAAGTGGATGGCAGAAGCCAAAGTATCAAGTGAAAGTTTAATTTAAAGATGGAGTTTTTCTCAAATAAATAAAAGCCAATCATTCGATTATTGCCAATAAAGAGGACTCGTCAAGACGATCCAGTCAATAATTTCAGGACAGCGAAACTTGGTTGGTTCCTGCTGCCGGTCCAGACCGTAGCTGCATCATCTACAAAGCATCAATCAACATTTACTACATTCATTATAAGTTTAGTTAGCTTCAAATTAAGCGTTAAATTCTAGATTCTAAATTAGGCTAGGTGCATATTGACCAAATTATGTTAGTCAATATATGGGCCTAATTGGTTGCATTTCACTTCTAGGTTAGTCATTTAAATTCATTCGGAATAAATAATTACGAACAAAGTGCGCTAGTGTAACCAGCTCTAAAATATCCCTAGATGGGACTTGCTTACATTCTGGGGGCTTGTCCGGGAAATGAACTAAGGGCCGATTCCAATCCAAGTCTTGGTCTTCATCTTCGTCTCGTTATAACAGTTTGTGACGTCAGACCGAGACAACCTGGAGCTTGGCTAGTTTGTATAACACTTCATCAAGTTAACCTTTGAGTTGAGTTCATGCAAATTATGAATTGATTTTATTCAAGAAAACGCATATTCTTTTATATTATTTTTGATTTACCATAAGCTAATAGCTTTTACAATTAAAATCAAATGACTCGAAGCAAAAATAATGTGTAATTTTCATCAATTTCTGCCTCATAGGCCCATTGGTCTTAAACATAGAAGATGAATGAAATGTCAAAAATCAAGCCAATTGGAACGAGCATGCTTGATGCTCGTCTCGGTCTGACGTCACTAATTGTTATAACGAGACGAAGAGAAGACGAAGACCTGAATTGGAATCGGCCCTAAATATACAAACAATCTCGCTCGGGTTTCGGTTGTGATATTTCGGGATGTGTCTGTTTCGACAAGGCTCTCGGAAACCCCGCTCAGCGTTGAAGGCACTGGGTGGTATTTCTACTATATAGTTCTTGAACTCTTTATGGGGTACATATTGGATGATCTCTACGGAACTGATTAGTATCGGTTTAGGCGACCAGCATGGTCAGGCGGAATATTGCAAAATTGGGATTTATTGATACCTAAGCCATTAATTCCAGCTTGGGCTTCGCATATTTCAACCTTGAGACAAAATTCTTCTAAGATGTCTACGGACTTAAATTCTATTAAGGCTAAGGTGCGAATAAACTTTGGAAACAAATTACTTGGAATTATCTTTATACGTTCCTTCTCCGAAGGGACTTGGGGTAAACGCAGGAACTGATCTTCCCTCAGTGAAACGTATTCTAATTTTAAGGTAACCAAGTAAGTGGTCGGTTTGTAGGAGTGGTTCGAAATTGTTAAGGAACCCTTTGATAAAATCTTGATAATCCACGCAAGCTTCGCGTTTTCTTTTATACCATCTCAATAAGGAACCATCCGATAGATAATGAACGGAGTTCACCAATCAATCCGTAAATAGCAAATAATCTCAAATTTTTTTATCTTTCAACCGTCGATACCCATTAATTGGGTATATAAGGTGGTTTGATATGTGGCGGCCCGGCGAATTTCAAAGTACTTTGAGATAGGGCGAATTGGTCTTTTGAGTAGTAGGCGAGGCTAGAGAAACGGGTTGAGTTTTTAGTTTTGTGTGCATCTTCTTTAGATCGGAAGAGCA
>QYTT01094564.1:8640-19481 GCA_006980735.1 Dasypogon diadema
AAATATCCGGTGAGTATCTCAAATTCTAATCCACAGGAGTGTAGCCAGAAAAGGGTGAGCCATAGAGGAGAGTTAAACCACCGAAGAAAAGGTAAGCCTCATAATTCCACCTCTGTAAAACAATAATAAGGATTTTTTTTGCAGGTTCAGCTTATCACTTGAGAGAGAGCAAAGGACGGCACAAACACATACCCATCACCCCTATCGTATTGCGCTCTCTCAGGCTATCTGGACGAAGGCCTAATATGTACCCTAACACTAAATACCATTGAAAATAAGTGGGGACTCCTAGAAAGGCATATTTATAAGGAGAACAAACAGTACAACACTGTGACTGAGCTAAAAATTGCCATCATTCAAGCATGGTGCAGTATTGACAATACAACATTAAAAAATTTATTAAGAAGTACGCCAAACAGGCTTTTTGAAGCTATTAAAAATAAAGGTGGTCACACACATTATTAAATTAAGTGTTTGTTAGTTTTTTTAATTCAATTTTTTAAAGTTATTTATGTTTATAATTATGCTCCGCCTAAATAAGAGCAAATTGCAACTAACTGTATTTTTATTGATCAGTTCTTGGTAATTTTTTTTTGTGTAGTACTCTTTTTCTCTAATCTCTCAAAATCAATAAGAAATAGCGGGATTTGACAAAACAAATAGCAAAGACAAGCATTTTTTGACTGCGTTTATAGTTATTCTCCGCAGTGTATCTTTGGGACCTATTAGCAAAAAGAAATAATGTTGGAAAATGTAGCCCTTAAAAATCAGTTATTTTACATTGCCTTTTCCCGCTATCTACGTACACTGCAGACTAAGTTGGCTAACTTTGTTGCATTTACTTTTTAGAAAACGATTTTCTTGAGTCGACGAACATTTTTTGACATTATTAAGGAGTGTACTTTTAAAAAATATCCAGAAAAATTCGAATACCTGAAGACTCGAGTAATTGACATGATTCCGTGCGCAGAAGAAGATGTGAAGGATTTAAAACGCCAAATTTAGCATTTCACCCCGCAGTTTAAACAAAATGGATTGCTACGAATAGCAGAAGTCAGATATTTGGCGAGGAATCATCAATGGCTGACAGGAAGCATTTCTTTCGTAGTAAATACCGCTGCCACCCAAAGAGGTCGCCCATCACAGAGTTTCCGTGAATCCAGCGAACGTTC
The DNA here is from genome assembly GCA_006980735.1 of Dasypogon diadema. Classification (NCBI taxonomy): domain Eukaryota; kingdom Metazoa; phylum Arthropoda; class Insecta; order Diptera; family Asilidae; genus Dasypogon; species Dasypogon diadema. The sequence goes on from QYTT01094564.1 coordinate 9,813, forward strand.
TAAGGGGCGTAAAACTGAAAAGGTGAGGGCTCATCATTCGACAGACGAGTTGACATATGCTACGCAGATGAGTTTGAGAGCATCTGGACATGTAGAAGCTTCTAAGCTATTAAAAGAAGTAACATCGTCTTTTGAAAAACGAGCGCAGAGATACAGGAAAACTTTCAGCATGTCGCTAGAGAAAGAATTAAAATTATCCCTAATCCAAGTCCTCTCAATATTTGTAGAAGCTGACTTAACAAGACATCAGTACGAGATAATACGAGGAAACTGCAGAAATATATCCTTGTTACAAAGTCATACAAAAGGAGAAAAGGGTCTGTTACCTTGATAGTGTTACGTCCAAAAGTGCTGTAGTAAAATTGCAGACGTTATTAAATCATACAGCACAACGGCTATGCACTGCAGTATCTGTTGTTATAAAGGATATATCTGTCTCAGAGAGGCCACATTTATACTTAATCTATAAATGAGGGTTGTCATGGATCAGGTCAAGCTCAGTATAAACAAAAATTTGAAAGTGACGCCGATTCAGACGCCAGTATATTTTTAAATTCTTTGGTGCCCATAAAACTTGCAATAGAGAAGTCCGGTTTGCAGCAGAAGGTTTTATGGCGGAATCCTCGTCCCTCGTCCCTCATCGCCTCATTTTTCGCTGCCAATAAGGTTTAGATTCGTTTGGGAGAATACAAATGTAACTACGGAAGAAATAAAAGCCAAATAGAGTCCCTCCAGCCCAGCACTGTACAAATGGAGAGCAACATCTTCACTATTCATCACGCCTTGCTACTAACGATGGCCGATGCCAAAGTCTGCAATGCTGCTACATATACTACTTCAACTTAAATTCCTTTGAATGATTTAACAAAAGTCACTTCTAAAGAAATCGACCCGTTAGAGTTTAAATTCGGGCTGTCACTCCTCCATGCACATATACGACTCTTCGAAGGTGTACTTCACTTAGCGTCCAAGCTTCCATTCAAAAGCTGGCAAGCTAAGGGGAATGAAGAAAAGAAAATGGTAGAAGAAACTAAAAGAAGGATACAATTGCACTTTACAGACACTTGAAATGTGCTTAACTACTGAAAATATAGACATTACATCATTATCTTCATTCGAGGAAGAAGATTATGGAGACGATTCAAGTACTTCGTCTGATTAGAAAGTATACATGATAAGTTACCTACGTGATATTATTATAGTCTAAATATGTATATTTAATAAAGCAATATTTTCTTTGAATTCAGTGTTCTTTTTCTATAAATTTCTTTAAAGATAACATTAAATACGTTAACACAATATTTCATAACGTCTTCGATCTTGAAATCGCAACGAAATAATTTTGGCCAACTTTTTACCTCGAATTCCCTACTGTTCTGATTACATCATAATCAGGAGTGTCTTGTTATCTATATTTTTGCCTATGCCAAGTTGTAATTGACATCTTCTGTAATAAATACCCAATGAATTAGATTTTTAAAATGATAAATGATTTTTTAATGATAAATGAACTCACTTGAAGTTTATTACAGGTAGAAGGTGTAAAATGTCTGCATAACTGAATAATATCATTTCCCAGCATGGAAATTAAGACAGTGGATCAGAAGTCAAGAAGAAAGTACTCAACAAGTTGTTACCTTGAACAGAGCAAAATTTGATGGGAATCATGGTGGCATTGCTTTTTCTTCAAATAATGCAGTAGGCGATGCACGAAATCAAGAAATATAAAAGTCCGTGAATAAGCCAAATTCACTCACTCTGCGACATTCACACATACTCCGCACCAATTCTTGGTATTCCACCTGAATACACTATAAACCAATTCTGGGTCTGGACCAGAATACTCTGAAACAAACAATTCTGGGTCTTCGACTAGGATATTTGACACAAAACCATATACCTTATTTCATTATTTGGTCACGACCAGTAATATTATTATTATTACTCTATTCCAGACAACAATTGGATAAGGTTTTTTACACTCTGGGTCTTCGACCAGAACCAATTCAGCAGTTGTTATTGGGTCACGACCAAAACCCCCGGGACTATAAAACACAAGCCATGAAGTATGATTTGCACATGTGTGAAAAAGTTTTTTATGAACGCTTTTAAGATAGGAATAAAGAGAAAAGTAGTCCGAACATGAGTCATCGGTCTACTTCCTCTATATTAAGACGTTCATAAAAAGCAGTTCATGTGTGAGTTGCAATTTCTGCTTCGCGGCTTGTGTTTTATAGTCCCGGGGGTTTTGGTCACGACCCATAATATATTCATTACTTTTGTTGTTTTTATTACATTATCTTAAGTCATTATTGAGTCATGACCAATAATATTTCTTACTATTTTTGTTACTTAACTAAATTGGGTCACCACCAATATTAGTTTGGACTAATCTTTGTTGTATTTATTGAATTGACTATGTCCACATTGCGTTGATTATCTTTCTTAATATTGTATTATACTTTAAGTTGTAGTAATATAAAACTTGTTCGTATAAATAAATAAGTTAAAAACATATTGTACAGTTGGGACTTTAATCCTTGTTTTTTTATTATACTGAACCTTCCTCTCTTTTTATCGTGGACAAAAAGTAAAATCCTGGAACAGGAGAATGTTGGAGGAAAAAGGCCGAATAAACGAGAAGAAATACATCTAGAGTTACGCAATTACGCTTAAATTAGTTAAGTTTAACCTGTATTTAGTATTGCTTTTCATATGCATGACAAGTAATTCGAATTTTGATTTGCAAAAGTGATATTTTTTCTAGAAATAGTTAGGAGCGGCCGCTAAAATATTTTTGTAGTAGTGAAGGGTTTTTCACGAGAAACATAGTTATTTATTGTAAAGTGATTTGGGGTTCTTGTTTCTTATGAACTCGGTTATATTCGGGGACTCGTCCGGGAAAAGCGGCCGTCTCTGGAAAAACTAAATTTGTTCTTTCGGATATTCTCCCATGCCGGTGGTCGAGCGGGCTGAGGTGCACGTATATAGATTTTCTATAGCAACTCTCCTGACAAGAATTACACTTGTGAAGTCACTGGGATGTTGCACAGTAATAATTTCATGCCAAAAATTGTGGCTAACTTGCAACATTTGTTAGGTTAAAATTTCCCAATTATCCTTTCCCTTATTTTCTTCCTCCTAAGCTGTGCTGTGTGTATCATAGGGTTGTCGCACGCATGAACTTAGGCAATACCTTACACGAAAGAGTAGATTAAAAGGCGGTATTTTGGAATTCCAAAAATTATAAAGTATATGCAAACAAAATTAAAAAATTTCATTGCGTCACACTTGCACAAGAAATCGGTAAGAAATTTTCAGTTTATAATAAATCACAAATAAGTCGTTGTGTGCATCAAATGAATAATCATAATTGAAGTGAAATCGTTGTAATCATTGTTTAATTTACGGGACGACATTCTCCTGATATAACCTTCAGGAGGTTCCTATGTGAATACATTTTCGTGAGTAATTCCTGCTGAAACATTGTTTCATATGGGTATTCTCTTTCTTAAAAATTAAGTGTGCGTTCTATTCCAGACTTAAGGCAAGTTATAAAGTGTACTCTCGGAAGTAATATGTTCCATGGTGTAAGAAAGGAAGAAGTGTTGAGAAAATCTCCTTCGAGTGGAGTAAAATATGTTTAAAAACCCAGTTATTGAATAGGCGTTACCCAATATATAAAAGTGTGTACATTTCTTAGCGAATATCTTGACTTGATCTAAATTAATCAATTGACCAATCGACCTTGTCTTTGGTTTGAATTTCTGGGCTTTAGTCGTGAACAACGTCGTTGGAATAATCTCTTCCTTGTTGCTTTTCAATAGTTTGCTTTTATCAAAATTCAATGTGTTTTCCTTCTGAAGAATACCTTCCTGTTACAATTCAATCTCTACACAGGTAAGCCAAAAGTGCTTCTTAGACTTGTGCAGGTGTTACATTATTGTACATTAATAAATGACTATCAGGAAAAAGAAATATGAGTTAACTCAGAATAAGTGTAACTTGACCAATAGCTAATACAGATATAAAATATATTACATGCCATATAAATACTCAAAAAAGGGGAAACTCGCGAAATGACGTACATCAAATATGCTTCATGTTGTATTACTCAGATAATTAATGACCTCAGATTTAAATTTTCGTGCGCTATGAGGTTATGGTGATAGCCTCTCTTAACTGGCGGGGGCAAGAGAGTTCCACAATCAGACGGCCTGAACAAAGAACTGCCTCTCAGTACAAAGATAATTAAAGCCAAGCGGCACAAGGGTCAATGCCCTGGAAGGACGTGAAAAATTTAACTTAAAGTAAAGGTATTTAGATTCTTTACTGATAATCAAACCCCGCATAAACATGATTGCCCTGAACTGTATGTAAGTTGGCAGGGTACATTCGAGTATGAAAGAAGAATACATAGAAATATGATCAAAGCGTCGCAAATTAAAGACATACCTAATAGCACAATTAAAGGCAACGCAAAGCTTTCTTTGCGATATGCAATCTAGTTTACAAAAGATCACACACCCATAAGATATGACAGGTACTAACAAAGCTCTAACAAGAAAGAGTTTGATGTCAACTGAGATGAAAGATGAGGATGCCGATAATTTGCGCAACGTTCCATAGATCCTACCGACTAAATTATTGATTTGATCAGACCAGTCAAGAGATCAATTGATAATAATTCCAAGGTTTTTTACTTTTTCTTGTAGCCAATAGGGATGTCGCCAATTAAAATTTTTTGGAAAATTCGAAGTGTCCACCTTAGAACGATGAATTATAATTACTACAGATTTGGAGGCATTCAACCATAGCTTATTTACAGAGGCCCACGAAATAATAGAGGAAATGTCAGAATTCATGCGACGTATAGCGCCATGAATCGACACAATCGGGCAAGATATATACAGTTGGACGTCATCGGCGTGGAGAGCAAGAGTTGCTAATTACAGTAGAAATGTCATTAATGAATAGGGAGAAGAGTAATGCTCCTAGTATAGATCCTTGAGGAACACCACATAGTACCTCAAGTCGCTCCGAAAGACGTCCACTACAAAAAACGGCCTGTTGACGACGACTTAGATAAGACAAAATTAATTTACATGCCCATCTAGAAAACCCAAATTGAGTGGAAATCTTTTCGAGGAGAATTTGATGATCAACAAGATCAAAAGCTTTTGAAAAATCGAGCAACACGAGTGTTAACACTCCTTAATTCGATTATCTCGTGTGCGCTATTGCTCTTGATAGTTCTCTTGCGCGAATAGTGTAATTTTGATCAAACACTCAAGCCATCCTTCAATAAGTGAGATCTCCCTTGCTACATAGATAATGTTTTACGGAAAAATTGCAGGCTTTTGCGCTGACCCTAATATGAAGTATGAAATGCGATACCGTGGTGTCATGCCCGAAGTATATACAGTTGAAACTAAATGTGCTTGGTGGGCCAAACAACTGCAAAAGTAGTCAAGTTCTGATCCAGCAAGTCTGGATATCAAATCATTCCTAGATTCTGAACTGGATCTCATCGAATGCATGGAACTTTATGATGAGTTAAAGCAAGATTGTTCTGTAGAGAATGATAGATCTTTCAGCGAGATTTTATCGGCAAGATTGGGATTCCTTCTTATTAAATTGAGCCGCGTGAATGCCACAATTGAATCCCACATATCACGAGATTCACTTATACAAAGTTCCGAATTGTTATTAAAAAAGTGGAAAAGATACAATAAAAACGGTGGAAAACTAATCTGTTTACTAACATTTATTGAAACGTACTGGCGAATTGGAATTTTCTTTAGAGGAGCTGATAGCCATCGAGGGTGATTCACCTGTAAGTGGACAAGGAGCCATATTTGACCCAGTGGAGCCAATGTATAAGGCTGAGGTTCAAAAGGAGCCCGGTAAACCTAAGCACAGTTCGAAGGTTTGCACTGATAATTATTCCGATCTCGACTTCAGCAGAGTGCTGAAACACAATGAGAGACTTTATCTTTCGAGACCACCATCTAAGTTGTATAAGTGTGGCCTCAAATTTACGGGTGGCGATGAAAACTCTGCTTCTTGCTTTTTGCAGAGAGTTGTAGATTATGCAAAGTCGCGTCAAGTTCCTGAGGCTGATTTAGCCAATTCCATTTCAGATTTATTCGGGAGCTCTGTTCTCTGATAGTATCGCCGCAAGCATGATACCCTCTTTAGCTATCAGGACTTTGTTAACACGTTGAGTGCCCCAATTAGCATAAAAGCTTTCGTGAGAGAATTACTTGGTAAAATGCCATTTATCCGGAGAGAGCTTTTAAGTGCCGGTCCCCAGAGACCGGCGTGGCGTTTAACGTGTTAAATTAATTTTTGCGCCTTCCTAGAAACCCATCCGAGCGAGAAAGAGTAACGATTATTATCACTCTTTATCATTCTTTATTCATCTTAATACGACAACTCTACACAATTAAGTTATTACTTCTAAACAGGTGCAGGATGCAAATTAAATATCAAAAAGGGAAAAGAAGGTTTCAAGATAATGTTAAATTTAATAAATTCTATAGTTATAACTGATCTTGTGCCTTCAGATAATCAAAAAGAATCATTCTAAAACACCGACATTTAGCACTTAAAGAGCACCAAATCTATAGTGAAAAAGCATCCCAGTCTTGGTGAAGGAATTTCCGTGGGCTATTGTTTGGTCACTTGTGCCATATTGGAGAAGTTGGTGTCGGGTTTTTTTGGTTGTACTTTCTAATTACTTTTATATAAGTTTGATTAAAGCAGAAATCCTCGTAAATATGTGAATTGTTAAGTTTAATAAGTGAACTGAATAAAGAAAGAATTGTAGTGAAACCAAGTGTTGCGTGTAAATCCGGCAATTCTTAAAAAATTTAATTGAGTGCATGAATAATTATGAAGTGTCCTGTGAAAGGTGCAAGACACTTGCAGCTCTCTCAACCAGAGATTATGCACCAGGCATGATAATTTTGATAAATTTAGCGTTAGATTTAGTGGCATTTATTGCTTTACTAACACCTAGCTGTGTGAGGGGAACAAAATATAAATTATTCGTTGATGAAAAATCAGTTTCATCATCGTCTATCGTGTGAACTTTCGCTTGTTGACTGATTTACAAATATCGAATTTAGCTCATTTCCATCCTTCGAAGCATGAGTGTCATTAGATCGCCCCAGTCCAATGTCTTTTAAACTTTTCCAGGGTTTAATTTAGAATTGGTGAAATTAATTTTGAAATGGAGTATCTCATCATTTACCTTACTACGCAAACATCGGGTTTCAGTAGTCCGAAAGTGCTTCCATCGACGCCATAAGCATTATGGCGTTGAGAGATAAGCGATTTATAAATAGTACCAAGCAGACACTTCACACCATTAACCATTATTTCAACAAAAATATATCCCACAGCAGCACCCTTGGAAGACTTGAGGACGACGCGACCGTGCAAAGATTTCCGTATAAACATCGCTACCCCGCCACCCATACGAATACGATCCACTCATTCATTACGGAAACATATATAAGTTTAAAAAATTGTTACATAATGTTTTTTAACCACGTCTCACTTACGCAAATAGCATCCACTAAGCTGGCACGGAAAACATCCTTAAATTCATCCAATTTAGGAAACAAACTTTGCGCATTAAAATGACATACTCTTCATCCATCTTTTTGTTTAGAGAAAACATTAATTAAGGTCGAACAGTTGATCAGAGCATCAGAAGTGGTAGTATTTGGTTCATCAGGTGTCATATATGTGGCAGTAGTAGTCTGCAGCAGCAGGCATGAACATGATAACTAATCCACGGTTTCAGGTAATTCTAAATGTAAATATTAAGCCATCGTCATTATATCCTAAAGCACAAGAATAGTTGGAGTTAACAGAACTGATAAAAAGAATTGCTAAAACTGAAATCAGAGAAGATATTATAAAAAAGATAAGTTGAATTAACAAGAAATGAGTTATATTACTTAACCTAGTCTTCAGGAGGTTATTTTATACAAGCCGCTGCAATAGCAATTAACTCATTACAAGTTGTTATCTTCTGGGGCTGCTATGACTGATTATACCGCACGTCAACCCAACCGTTAATAGTGAAAACAGCTGACAATTGTTTACGACGTTTGAGGCGATGTGCCTACTGATAAATTAGGTAATTTTGTTTAGTGAGGCTTTCCTGTATATAGACCCGTTGGTCGGAATCAAAACCAGTATCTCCAAAAGTTAGCGACCGACAGAGCTGTTTACATTTTACAGCAAAAGCTTTCAACAGTGAAACCCTGTCGCGAGAGTTGGACAGTTTTATTATTATGTCATTACCGTCACTCCCGATTTTTGATTTGGCCCCAAAAATGGCATTAATTTCTGGTGCTGTGATATTAATTGAGATGCAAAGAGTTTGGAAAGCCTGCTGGTTGCCATTTAGTATGTCCTGTGAAAGCTTTTGGCGCTCCAAGATGTCAATTGTAGACTCTAATTGTTCAGCAGTGTTGGTGAGTTGTAGAACAGTGCTGGAGAGTTGTGCCAGTTTATTATTAACAATTTCCGTAATTTTAACATCAAGATCACTGAGTTTCTGTTTAAAAGAGTTCGTCAAAGCTATAGGATTATTTATTTCCGTCATAAAGTTGTATAGAGTTGATTTGAACTCTTTTTGGATATCCGAAACTGTAGTAGGCGTTGACGTTGAAGTAGTGCTTCTAGGGTTGTCCAAGTTGGGAGTTGTTGTTGCAATAGGTGTTTTACCTTGTTGGTGTTGTACCTTAGACTTTCCACGAGTTGGATACGCAGACGCTGTGGTAAACTCCATTTGATTGAAAAATTTGGGAAATTATTTCGAAGAATAAACCACAAAACAAGAAAAATAAAGACTGATAGTTTGTTTTAGCCTAAACAATATTGTCTGACGATACAGCGTTCTTTAGGGATCAATGTCCAACCCAAATGCAATACCTGATCTAATTCTGCTGATACAAGCTTTTCAACAGAAAATGATGCGCTATCAGCAGGGGAACGACTTCGAAGATGCCATCATCAGCTACACGGAATTAGGGTCGTCGTTGGGACCGAAATGAATGTCGAGGGAAAATAGCTCAGTTGAAAAACAGGTGGTCGCTCGGTCAACAGCTTAGCATCGGAATAATCGATTTTTTAAATTAGCCACACAGTAGAATAATAACTTTTTGTTAAAATTGTTCAAAGTTAAGAAGTTTCCAAGTGTAAATATTGTACATAGCCAAGTTGAAGTGAAGTAAAAAGAAGTGAAAACCCATTTCATTGTTGTTGGTGATTACAACAATGGTCCTTCCAGCCGGATCTTTCTACAGGATATTCGGAATCAGCATCAGAGAGGAAATCATCAAAAAAGTATCTATCAGTAAGTCCGTTTTTTCCTTTTCTCATTTTTTTACCTTGTTTGAGTGCAAAACAAAAGAAGATCATGTCTCAGTCAAACGACAAATTGCTTGCTTCACAAAACGTGACAGTCGAGCAAATGACAAAATTTTTCTCAAATACCAGAAAAACTGCCACAGCAAAACGAACTCATCGATTTTATGGAAGAATAAACGGCTGGCATGACCAGTGGCAACAGTTTCTTGCCAATGAAAGCAAAATCGGTTTAATCAAGTCAACCAACGATTTGACTAAAGCATATTTCTCAGAAGA
>QYTT01094565.1:0-11319 GCA_006980735.1 Dasypogon diadema
AAATTGCAGTTAAAACATGCCACAAATTTTCCTTTTTTAAAAAGTCTACGGATAATTGTACCGCTATTTTAACAACAAGGCAATATTCAGAAAAACAAGCACATTATTTAATTTCTAAATAGGTATTCTCAGGTTTGTGAGGAAGTCTAAAGATGCAAACTATTTATTTGGTTAACTCAGTCTTCGCCAACTTGCAATTTCTGATAAGGTAGAAAGCTTGAAATTAGTGCACTGTATTCCTTGCATTTACAACTCCCTGCTTCAGGTTGTTGGTAAACTAGTAAAAGAAGGGATTCGTGAAAACCACAATGAACTCTTCTGCTATATCCTTATATAAAAATGAAATTAAATAAAATACAAATACATATTTAAAAGAAAAAAGAAATTTCACGGTGCAATGGAACCTTGGCTTGTAAATTCTTAGGCTGGAAGGCAGTACTTTAAAAAAAGAAAACAGTCCTTGAAAAAAAAGTGAAAATCGATATTAGAATGATACCACATATAATTTTTCGACTGTGGAATACTATTCGCAAATATTGGTGTAAGTAAAATAAAAATATTGCTCGTGACCTTAATTCTGATGACCTGACCTGGCCTGATGAAATTTTTTATATCACTTTGCAAGAGCTCGAGTACCAACACTTCCTCCGGATATGGGTTTAAGTTTTCGTTGCATTGATGAGGGAGAAGTTATGGAAACTATTAATTCCATACGTTTTGAAGCAGTTGTCAATATCTGCTTTAATGATTCCAATTATCAAAACTGCCAAAAAGGAGCCTAGTGATTTTAGACCAGTTAAGATGCTCTCTTTTCTGGCGAAAGTCCTGGGGAAAATCATGGGTAGACAAATTCAAGATTATATATGTATTAACCAATGGCGATCTGGTTTTCGGGCCGGACACAGTTCTGATACAGCACCTTTAAAAATTGCTACTAATATTAGAAGGCAGTTGACAATGACCGCCTTCTGATTTTGGTTCTTTTAAATTTCACCAACCACCGTGGACCACCTATAACATCTGGTTTACCTTGAGAAGCCTTTCCATTTTGGCCCGTCTGTTATTAAGCTTGTTATTTCCTATTCCTATATAATAGATGGCAGTCAGTTAAAGTTGGTGATCTTACATCTTCAGGATTGAGCTTGGGAGCGAGAGTACCCCAGGGATCTATTATGGGACCTCTTCTATTCTGATTTAATAAATGTTCATATGTATGCTGATGAAGTGCGGATTTATCTAATTCGTCCCATTGGTCTACTAGAGAATTGCGTGATCAGAATTTATAAGGATCTGACAAGAATTCAAAACTGGTTTATTGAATTCTGGCCTGTCACTGAGTCCTGCTAAATCTCAGGCTTTACCACTTTTTAGACATGAACTTGACTTCTTCTATTTTGCGCCTATTCACTTTGTCACAATTTGTCAATAACACGTAAATTCCTAACTAACTATTCCTACCTACTAAACTCTTAAATGACTTGTTGTGACCATGTCAAGATAACCATTAGCAAGATTTATGTTGAGCTTTGAAGGCTGTAGCTGTATGCCAACATTCTGTCTACGGATGCATGTGTACGCCTGGCGCAGAGGCGTATACCACCGCAACTTTGTTTTTTAATGTGCAAAACAATATTAGAAAACAAACATAAATAATCAATTTCAATGATTAAAAAATCTAGAAATTAATAGACTAATTTTACTGGAGAGACTGTGACAGCCGTCCTCTTGCTCAAGACCGGGCAGTCGCATAAAATGTACTCTGTCGTTTCAATATTTTCCAGGTAGAGTCTTCATGTATCATTCTCTAGGATCTCTATCCTTTTAAGGTGACATGTAAAGCTTTCGTGCCCAATAGACAAACAAAGCAATCATCTCAGTGTTCCTTACTTTATGCTTAGAACTTTTCTTCTGGCCCGCGCCCGCTCGATAGTGTAATTCCTGCCGGTACGTTCTCATATTTTTCCACCAATTTTGTTGTTCTCTTATGACCCATTTCTCAATCAAGTTCTTTCTCATGCCGCTTCCAATGGTGGCATATGGTTCTGGGCATTGAACTCCATAGCGTTCTCTATTTTCCTAAGGTGTCGGCTTTTTCGTTCCTTTCGATTCCTCTGTGTTCCCTAAACAAACAAAGCGTCACCTCGTTTTCACCATCACCGGCCTAACCTCCCGTCTTTGCAAAGCTTTTTCAGTTTTCTATACTTCATCGAAAGCACCATCAAGGTCCATCAAAGTAGCCAAAGTAATATCTCCTGTATACAGTCCCTTCTCCGTCGAAATCACATGCGTGTTGGCTTACACTTCAGGGATTCATTTTCAACGTGGTGGTGCCCAAAGAGCCTATCGTCACATTTTCCGTCGTTTTCACCAGATTTCTTAAATGATTTCTTAAAATGATTTCGCCTCATACATGCATATTTTTTAAAATTTAAATTGATCTCTCCACGATCTCAAATGCTCTTTTAAGACCCAAAAAACAACTATGATCCCTTTCTGGATCCAAATTCCACCACAAATTGTATAGCTCTATGGTCAGGCAACGTTATCTGATCGATTTCTCATCTGTCAGTCTTTCAATCATTTCCTTCCGTTTCACATTGGCAAAAGTTGGCTTCATTCCAGAGTTGGTAATATGCAGGTTTTTGTTCTAACCATAAATTCACGTATAGCCTCTCCTCTGGGGTTTTTCATTCGTGCTGGCCCACACTGTATTGTTGGCTACTGTGTATTGGCACCGAATAAAGCGTCCCTACGCTCCCCGGCAGTCCAAAGCAACAAAACATCATATCCGAAATCTGCTCTTAGAGTGATGAAGATGGAATTTGGAAATTTTTGAATAGTAGTACGGGCCGACCTTTATAAGTTGGGCTGAACCATTAGCACCCTTCGGCGCCGCATTTTTATTATTATTACCAACTTTACCATATTCATCCGTCCTATTTACATCTCATCCTGGCAGTAAATGGAGTTTTTTGTTCTCTGCCCACTGGCTGATGAAGACACAAATACAAGTTGCATTACTCTTCATATTAGATAAAAAAATAGAAGATAGGTAGTATTGCTTCTACCAATTTAATATTTAATTCGCTCCAATTTTCTTCAAATTGATGACTTATGAATATCTAAAATCAAAAATAGTACTTCGGAAAGTAGCATTATATCCTTTGTCCAGTGTAAAAAGTACGTAAGCGCTTTCTAGTAACATCCCTTGCTACTTCGTGTTAAGTTTTTAATTTGCGGCAAATCACAGTAGCCAATACAAATTTGACACAAAACCAGTGAAAACAAATGAAAATCACAAACGTCTACAAAAAATTTTCTGGTTGGATTTCGAAAAATAAAATAAACTCTGGCATTTTTAAGATCTTCCATCGGAAAGCAATTTCTGATAACTGATCGAAAAAGTTTTTTTTTTAATAGAATGCCAAAAGAATTTCTAATTAAAATTCCAAAAAGAAGCGCAATATTTCACGCCGACATCAAGAGCCATCAATCTACTTTTGCTATCCAACTTTTTTTTTATTATCTCGTGCAATAAATTTGTAGTTTGATCTTTTTATAAATCGTATTTATTTTTGCTAAAAAAAGAAGAAGAAAAGACTAAGGTGTATTACTGGGGAAAAAAAATTTCGGTTTTCATAAATTTTTATATTGCCTGTAATAAAATCTTTTATAAATGAGGAAGTTTACAAAGTCTGAAGATATGTTGAAGCAAATGTTCAAAAAACGTCGACAATTTTATTATGTAACTGTGTGTTTGAATATATTCTGTTTTTCCTTAAAATTGTTTTACATGTTTTAAGAATTCCGACAAAAAGAATACTGGCCGAGACTTGAAGGACGAAAACAAGGATCAGACTGCTGTTGCGAATTTAACCCAGGACTGCCTGATAAAGCATCCATTACAAAATACATGGACTTTATGGTATTTGGAAAGTGATAGAACAAAATCTTGGGAGGAATTGCAAAATGAAATAACCAGTTTTGATACTGTTGAAGATTTTTGGAGGTAAGTGGCATTTCTGTGTTTTTCTTTGCAACTAATATTTTGATTTTTGTGTCGAGTAAAATCTTTTTTCTAATTTGAATTTTATAATTCGAGAAGACAGGTTGGGCTATTTTAAAAATCCAATTTTACCAGCAAGTTGTCCTTCATATGGATATAAAACACTTTTAACATGAGTAACATTCTCTAAATTAAAATGTTACCTAATTACCACGTTTACATGCAGGGTTGAAAGATCGAATTGACATTGAGTTGAAATTTCAACCCGCGTATTTGCGAACAAAAGATTGAAAGATCGAGTTGAAAATGAGTTCAAGTAAGGTCAAAATCACAGTTCATAAGACCTTGAAGTTAATGTGCCTTTTGTAAAAAATGTTCATTTCCCGAGTTTTTCTCTACCAAAAGATAATCTAAAGAACTTATTAAATATCAACTCAACTTGACTACTCATCCCGCGTATACAAACCACTTTCAGCTGCTATTTCGACTCGGCCCAGCAAAGCGTAGTCGAGTCGAGTCAACCCGATTTCAACTCAACTTGCATTTACATGAAATTCAAACCTCGTTAAACCCAGGTTCAACTCTGCATATATACGTGGTAATTGGTACTGGGTGGTATCCATTTCTCATTGAGCATTTTGAGCTGTTGTCATATGTGGCAACTATCTTTGAGAAGTAAGAATTTTAGTCAACTTCTGCGTCATTTTTCCTTTAAAATAAATTTTGGTTACAATTCACTTTTCAAAAATGCTCAGAGGTCACGCCAATCTCTACTTTGGAAAGTATTAATTGGAATTTAACGAAATTTTAGATACCTATTACAAAAAAACTCCATGTAATATTCTCGGAGAGAAAGAATTTTATTATGAAGAGAGGTATCAACCACTGTAATTGCGGAGAAAACTGGGACATCTAAACTAGAGAACGTTTTCACTTTCATAGCTTATAACTTGTACAGCATGCAAAAATAACATTTGTATAACACGATTTGTAGTTCCCACCAATTTTCTTCTTCAAGAAGTTATTTTAATACTAAAATGTAGTTCTGTAAGTTACACGTGATCCCAATCAAAGGTATGGAATGACTGCGCATACCGTCGGTGTAAAGTTAAAACCTCGTATCTATATTTTTGGCCGTTTCAAGTTATGAGTACTCGCGTTACTCAATTCTTTATATGCATTAAATTAAATTATAAGAAGTTTATTCCAAGTTTTAGTTCCGCACGAGTTCCAACCCAACTGCACTAAAATCAACGTTTGAACGTGTGGGTCAGAACTGGTTCTAACCCGTAGTACGCCAAGTCCGCACCTATGATAGTTTCTGAGGTTCAATTAATACAATTACAATCAGCCGATTTCCTTCAAGCAGAGTTCGGAAATGTGTGCACATAAAAGACTCACAACTGCTTGAAAATTCTTAGCAATTTAATGTCAATTTAAGGGCCGAATCCAATCCAAGTCTTCGTCTTCGTCTCGTTATAACAATTTGTGACGTCAGACCGAGACGAGCATCAAGCATGCTCGTTCCAATTGGGCTTGATTTTTGACGTTCATCTTCCATGGTTAAGACTAATGGGCAGAAATTGATGAAAATTACACATTATTTTTGCTTCGAATCATTTGGTTTTAATAGTAAAAGCTCTTAGCTTATAGTAAATCAAAAATAATACAAAAGAATAAGCGTTTTCTTGGATAAATCATTCATAGTTTGCATGAAGTCAACTCAAAGGTTAACTTAATGAAGTGTTATACAAACTAGCTGTAGGAGGTGGACGGGGCGAAAAAGAAGAACAACAACGCGTTCGATCGTCACGGTGACTACATTGGATCTAACTCCTATTACCAAATTTGTATTTTTAAGAATTGAGAGAGCAATTGTTACGCTGCTAAGCCAACTGCAACGTTCATATATACATTTATTATAGAGTGTACTTAACAATCGAAAGTACTTTATACGAAAAAATGAATACATCAAAATTATGTTTTAAAGATTTGGTTTGTTATGTACTGTAGTGGCCTACATAGCCAAGCTCCAAGTTGTCTCGATCTGATGTCACAAATTGTTATAACGAGATGAAGACGAAGACAAAGACGGATTGGAATCGGCCCTTAAATTAAAAAATTTTTCAATACAAATATCTGATGAAAATGTAATGACAACATATGGCTTTGACGTTATTTTGTTTTACATTACTTAAGGAAGGCTTCAAAGCTCACCGCGAGTAAGCCTCGAAAAACTCGCCCTGAGGTCTTGCCTTGATGTGGTTCTGCCTTTACTCATGCAGGTCTCTGGTACGTATGTCAGAAATACGTTTACTAAACACATATCAACAGCAGTTGGACCGCAGTAGGAAATCAAGCCATTGATGAACACAGTAATGAATAATTTCATCAAAGAATAAAATCGTTATCATCAAAGACATGGTAATGCAAAGGGTAAGGCAACGATCATTAAATTCCTGAATAGTTACATTCTTTGCTCAAAAAAATACTTGCACACAGAATATTTGAGCCCAACCTGTGAGACTAATTTATACATTGTTAAGTTTCGTCATTTTTATTTTACGGACTAACTGAACGCACATCCTTCTTTCAGTTTGTATAATCATATTAAATTAGCGTCAGAAATAAAAATCGGAAGTGACTATTCACTCTTCAAAAAGGGTATTCGACCCATGTGGGAAGACGAAGCCAACAAGAAGGGAGGGCGCTGGGTAATAACTTTACCCAGACAGCAAAGAAGAACTGATTTAGACAACTTGTGGCTAGATGTTGTGAGTATGATTCTTAAACGGAGACGAGAAATTATCTAATCTATTAAATATTTTTAGCTCCTCTGTCTAATCGGAGAGTCATTCGAACATTCAGATCAGATTTGTGGAGCAGTAGTAAACATCAGAACGAAAGCTGATAAGATCTGTAAGTAAATAGATTTAAAATTATCGAATAATTAGCTATAAATAAAAGTAAAAATTCTCTCAGCTATTTGGACTGCTGATGGTAGCAATGAGGAAGCAGCACTTGAGATTGGGCAGAAATTGAAAGAATCTCTTCGACTCGATCCTGAAAAGATTAATATGGTTTATCAGTTACACAAAGACACTATGGTTAAGCAGGGGTCTGCAGTTAAAACGACATACACACTTTAATTCTTCGTTACTGTTATATTGATTTATTATTATATTTAAATCGTCAGTTACACTCATGCAATTATAACGCTTAAGAAAGCATAACTGCTGCAAAACGCATTAATATCGCGTCCAAATGACTCAACCCCTTCTAAACTTAATAACTACCTATGGAGTAGAACATTTTTATTTATAAAGGATGCATCCATTTATTTTGCTTTCCTCCCTCTATGTAATTTCTTAACTGTAATATTTTCTTTGTTAATTATGGAAGTTTTCAGGAATTTGTGAATCTATTGTAATGCAACTGGAATAAAATTTTGTATATGAATATATTGGACATTTGCAGAGCTAAGAAAAGAATTGTGACCAATGTAAATGTAACAAAATTTCGATCAAATTTCATTTCATACAACAACTGTCACAATTATGGTTCTTCATGTATAGTTTAACACTTTTTTTTCTTGAGTCTTATAAAATGAAATATAATATTTTAATACATGAACTAATAACTCCGATTTTTTGTTAAAGTGTTATATGGTTTTCTATCTTACTATAAAGAGCTAAAGAAAAGAAGAAATTAATCCGTTCAGGTATGAATGAAAACGGGAGAGAAGCATTGACCATATTAAAGTAAATCAACATTACAATTTATATGAAACCTTCCCAAACAATAAATGCCGAAATTTATGCACTCCTAATTGGATACAAAACGCAGAAGTTCAATTGGCGAGATGTAGAACTTCTCAACTTCTCAAAAGGTAATTTAACATAGCAAGAAATAAAGTGAATTATTTTGTTTCGATGGGTGGTTAATTTTTGTTACCACGTTCTACCTGTTCGGACAATTTTCTCATTTGAGGCGTTTTCATTACCTCAAAACATGCAAAAATTGCAAATGCATCTTGTTCATAAGAATTTTTGCAATTGAAAGTTGCTCATTTTCACAAGCAGCACTGTATACAACTGCAAAGATCGTGCGTTTTTAGCAGCTATGTTATTCCTCCTGCTTTATACCAAAAAGTCTTGTTTTTGGGGGACATCGTTTACTAAAAGGTCCTATTCCAATTCAAGTCTTCGAAATCTTTAGTGTGTCCAACATTAAGAATTTTTTCAAATCTGATGGGTCGATAGCCTAGACACCATCAAAGAAGTAGAAGTGGTTCATTTCAATTTCAATTCAATTTTATTAAGAGAAAAACAGTACAATAAATATAAATATAAACGCATCTTTTCGCAGTACTCAGAGTAAGGTAAGAGAAAATTGAACAAAGGAATAGTAAAATGCAACTCTTATCAAAAAGCCAACTATAAATCAGGAAAACACTACCTGAGATAAGACCCATCGGAGGGACGGGAACGCAGCGCCCCACCCAGCAAAAACAAGGAACAACCAACCAAGCTGTTTCTGTATTGAGAGATGAGATCAAACCTGGTAAGGCCAAACACAAACCTGATGCAATCATTGAAGGCCACATTGATTTTCCTAGAGCAGGTAGAGTCCAGATGCGATTGTTGAAACTCGGAAAGTTAAATGAAGTATAGGAAAACTTGTTCACGATAATTGAGTGGCATGAAAGGTGCTCCTAGATCTTTGCAGCTCTAATACACGGGTAGCACGGGTAGGTAGCCGAAAGATCACAATTCGTGGGAAACTCTACATCTTGAAATGAGGGGAAGATGTCTTTCATAACAAAAATTGAACAACCCAGAAAAATAAAATTGACTCACTTAGCTGGTTAAAATTCTTCTCAGAATATTCCTCAATTTCATTGGGTAAAAATTAGCAATTCCCAGAAAAACTATAAAATCTCTCATTTCTATTTTTCTTTCTTCCATTTTAAATCGAATGCGCCAGGCATTTTTCGTGGAATTGCACTAGAAAGAACAATTTTTAGGGCAAATATTTGCTTACATTTTGTACAACCACGTGGTGCACAAACAAACTTACCGCGACGTGGAAATTTTTACAGGCTTTTACTATATCGAAGTGGATTAAAACCTACACACTTTAGCTGGGCCGTGGAAAGCATGCTTCTTCTGAAAGTAAAAAAAACAAATTCATTTCTCCTCTAAGGAAAAGTAATCATCCCTCTCTTTCAGATGTATGTAAGATTTATATTAAAGCTATTAGCGTCCCTCTTCAAATTGTTTTCTTTTCTTGCCTTCATGTATACAGCAGTCATCTTATTCGTGCCGTGGTAATCTCTTTCATTTGGAGTTTTTGGCAGAGTCTGCCTTCTTGTTATTAATGTTTGTTGGTAATACCTCCATATTTCAAAGCGCTTTTTCCAGATTCCCCTATAATCCGAACAAATGAATAAATATGAACCTTCTAAAATTCAGATTTGCTTTAAACTCATGGCTCCAGATTACAGTTCTCCTTCCCACTTTGGGGGAAAGGGAGTTTAATCTGGGTATTGAGTCTCTCAAGTTCTATAATCCTTTCAGGATTGCCATTTTATTGAAAAACATACTTTTTCCGTATCTTTTATTTTAAACTTACAACAAAAGTGCTCAATATAAATAAATCTTAACAAAACTAATTCATAGCACTAGTCATCGTGTCATAATATCATAAACTCGATGACTCAAATCTTTTCTTCTGCAAGTATCTAGTGCATTACAAATAGTCGAAACAATTCTTCTGGGATCAACCCTTTCGTCTTCCTCGTAAAGTTCCAACATTTTACGAATTCTCATTTTGAAATTTCGTGGATAATCTGTCTCTAGGCCATCCATTTCACCCTCCCTAATTCCAATTTCCCTGCCAAAATCTCGCCACCTCTTGCCAATTTCCACTGAGATCAACTTGTACACAGCTTCACGCTTTTTACCAACAAACATGTGCGGATCCACGGGATTATTTGGTGTTCTGTTTAAGGGTTGTTGCGGAATTTCATCGTATACCCCAGTACTTCTTATCTCTTGGATTCTTAACCGTTCCTCCGTGTCATCCTCCAGCCTTTCCAATTCATATTCATTTCCCAGATTACCAAATTCATCGGGTTGATATCGCAACAATGCCTCCTTCATTTCTTCATCTCGAAGGAATTCTGCAATATCCATAAGGGCTTGAATATTATTTTCATTGAACCCATCTCTTCTTTCGAGTATATCAAGAAGATCCCCAAGAGTGTTTATACAGCAGAGGCGGCGGACGGAGCCAATTTCATTCGAAAAGCCCCGCTTAAGTTCCTCAAGTTCTTCCGGTGAAATGCTCTTCTTGGCCATCAGCTCCTTAATCAAATCGTATGACCAATGATGGTTCGTCATATTTAATGAAAACGTAACAATCTCACAAAATAAAAGTCGTGGCCGAAATCCCCAGCTGATTTCAGAATTTTTGTATTATTGCTCTTATTAAGGCAAACGCACAGCGAAATTCCCGTTACACATAAAAAGTTAGCGCGACATCTGGCCCGTAAGCCTGAAATACAATGCATACGACACCACATTGTCGTCGACAAATTAGATTTTGAATTCAGTGACGAGTTAAGTGGGGATTACAATGATACCGGCAGCGGCAGCTGCTGCAGCCTAAGCAAGAGCTGTCAAAAATTAAATACAAGTTTTGATCGTAACCCGTTTCAATGGGCAGCTGCGGCTGCGGCAGCTGCATGAGTTGAAGTTGTAAGTTGGCAACTTCCTAACTTCGAAGCGTGGCTATATTAACAGTTGTGCTTTTTGAAGTAGTCCAAGCTTTTCTTTAATTTTTATTGCACGGTAGCACATAATAATCACATTTGCTAAAAATTCCACCAAATCGATATTGTCCATTGTAAAAAAACTTGTAAAACTGTCCCCGACCAAACGCATATCCTTTGACAGTTTGATGCGCAGCACGGTATAGAGAATACAAGGTATGCCCCGAGGGGCAAAATGACACTTGGCCGTGACGTCAGCTCGGCAAATGTCGTATGGAAATTGTTCCCACATTTTTCCACAATATTAACATTTTCGTAGCAAGCGTTTATCCACAGCTTTTGCACTTTCCTGTCTTTAGGAAACACGTAAAATCTCACTGGATCCATCAAGGATCTCTAAAAAAACAACTAATTTTCACACAAAAAAATACTCTTTTCGCTATGCAAAGAAGCCACCCATAATTCTTCAAAGTGCGCAGCAAGTTTTTGCCGAAATGACATCACGAGATAAGAAAATGGTGGAAGTAGTGTTCGGGCC
>QYTT01094566.1:23061-34216 GCA_006980735.1 Dasypogon diadema
TTTTAAAGTAAATTTTGTAAATACCTACTACCAGCTATTACTACTCAGAGCTAATTATAAAATCAAATTATAATAAATAAAATGAAAGGAGCCTACCAATGATGCACAGATATATTAAATTCTTCATACCAATCAATAGCAGGACCACGTAGAGATTTTTTCGTTCTAAACCCAGAATGGAATAAAAATTGGGATGCTAATTGAATTCCGAGCAAAGATAGTTCTTCAGCTTGTGGTGTCTGCAAATAAAAGGTGTTAATAATTAAAAACATATATTTTCAAATCAATAAGGTTATTTTGTAATTAATGCTCCCGTTGTGTGAAATCAAGAAAAATTATAAACTACTGAAACTCAACTTACATTCCCATCGAGATTTACACAAAAAAATTTTTTCAATAGCAACTACATATATGTAGAGCGAACTAGATTAAAATAATAAATGTCAAAACTATTTTAATAATATTAATAACTGCGGAAGACATTGATTCACACTTATATCGTATATACTGGGGGAGCTCTACTAATTGTCATATTATATTTACAGTAATTGTATCAGATCTGCACTGGAGGTATGCCGTATGCACGAAAACTAAAAACAAATGCAAGTGCCTAAAAATGATTTCAAAGTATTGTATTGCAACTTTATTTAATATATGCCTCTTGGTTACCTAGTGTTCCCAACAACTATTAGAAAATGCAGTAGATAAAACCCCACTAAAATCTAATATCGCTTCAAAGTTTAACATGGTCGCAAATTAAGCTTCAGTTCGATATCCATTTAGAAAGCTTTCTAGGCACGACTAATACCTTAAGTGTGCAAACGTAAATGGTGAATAGCTCATACTCCTTGCTTTGATAGTTTATATGTAGAATGAGGACGTCATTACCTTATTAATGCCTACGCATGAAAAGAAATCAGCTTATGATCGAGAATGGCATCAGACTATATGGGGAGATAAACGCGGTGCATGGTGGCTTGACAACACGAATAATGGTTTTCGTACACTATGTATTGACGGTAATGTGCTGAGAACAGCAAACAGAGCACCGTGACTAATCCCAACTAAACAGTTACGTTGCGTGATAAATTAAAGCTCCACTTTTAAAAACTAACGAATAAGATGTTAATTTTGCACTAAAAAATATTTGAATGTGCTTTCCTTTTTTCCTTTTCTTTTCTTAACTTTTGTTTCTCTAGCTATTAAAAACTCCAAAAAATGCAATACCAGCTCAAAAAGAATGCAAAGGATGTAATTCCAAAGCCATAAATTATAATAAAGTTGATTACAAAGTAGGACATCATAAACCAAATTCACAATACGCACATAAAAAATAAAACACAATATAAATCTTGCTACTTTACACTTACCAATTTTTCTACTCGAGCAGATGGAACACTGCAACTCACTAATTTTCTAACGAAGTTGAAAAATTCCGCAGAAAACAGACTCCTCGAATGGAGAAAACGAATATTTTGCGTCCTTAAAAATCAACTCAAGTTATTAAATAATTCTTTTCGATTTACTAATTTCCATTACCGAACACTTTTTTCTATTGGTTTAGGCATAGGAAGTACAAAATTTCGACTTTCAGCCAACGAAAGCTGCTCAACGCAAGTTTTAGATTGAACAGATTTTTGATCACAGCGAGTATAAAACAACATATAAGCATTCCACCATCTTTTTTGCCTTCTGTATTGCATTCGTTTAAGATTGTTGTCATACACTTCTCCCATGTAGTCTCCACCAAAACACTGAGCCTTCATTTCCTCGTCTTCATGCATTTTGCATTCTGTTACTTCACCATCATCGAATTTATACCATTGTTCCCTTCCAGTTGTAGGGTCCCTATTTATTTATTGTAATTTTGTAAAAGAAAATTTAAAAATTTATGAAATAATTTTACTTTAGCTCAACTTACTTATGAAGAATGTAGCTAAAATAATGCCCCCCTGACGCTTGTCCGCTGTGCACCACGATGCCAGTGAGTTCATATTTCGTTGTTGGTGACTGATCATCAGGATTTTCTTCAATTTCTATTACTTCTCCTTCAAGTTTGGCTAAGCCTGACACTAAACAACGTGATTTTACAAAGTAGTTTTAATACTAAAATATTAATAATGCTTTTTTCACCTGTATACGGTTCCATATCCAGTATTCGTGGGAATTCGAAGTAATCATTAAATTTAATAGCACAAACTCTCTCGTAATCATACTCGAACCTTTTAAGTTGTATTGCTAGTACGGGTGGAAGTTTTCGCACACACAGCCGCTTAACAGTAACCACCTAAAGGTAATTTATGGAATAAAATGTCATTTTTTAAATTATAATATCTCTGTCGTAACCTTTTTATCACATTTATCACAATGGTAAGCATCAGCTCCCTCCAAAAGCTCTCCCTTAACATATTGTTCTAGTGATTCTGTTAGTGAACTATGATTCCTAATATCAACACTAAACACACTAAATGGCTCCTCCTTGGAATAGCGATGTGGGCATTCTTGACAAATCTTCTGATCACTAAAACAGCCTCCAAGTGTTGCGCCCATTAGTTGATTATGTCCTAATGCTTTTAAACCTTCATCTAAACTTTCGAAAAGCGACATAAAAAACTCTACAGCATCTTGCTGTTCTCTTAAATTAACGGGTTCACCCTGCAATCTACCAAAAACGAGCTCCACTAAAAAGTTACAGAATTTATAAAGGGAGATCTTACTTAAAATGACTCCATAAGCCGCGTGGTACATAATATTGAAGAGCACTATGACCCAAATGGGCGAAAATGGCCTGAACATATTTCAAGATGCCGACATGGTAATTTCTTCTATTATTGCCATCATCCTGTCCTTGTACATCTTGAGATGCAGATTCAAGCTCTCCACTGAAGTCTTCTTCGTTATCTGTTGCAGCACCTTCGGCCATTAAAATCCCCACTCGAATTGATGGAACCATATATAGTTGTTGAAGAACTGAATTCATATAACAGGTAGCGCCAGCATTTTTTAAACCACAAAATCCCTTTGAAGGACGTGGACCCACGGGTGGTAGATATTCCCACTCTCTCAGCGGTTCGGTATCTATGGAAACAGCAATTTACATCATATAAAACTGCATATATTTCATAATAGTTACCATTACAGAACATGTCAATCAACGTATTCACTAAAAGCTTCATATTTGGAACACAACTTTGGCAGAGTGCGACGAGAAGATCACAAGCTGCAGCAACAGTGTGAGGACTTCTGCAGACTGGTGGTGGCCTAGTACAATCCTTTAATTGTCCCGTCTGTCGCAGGTATAAGTACTGTCGCGAAGCGGGAAATAGGAAATCATCTACGAGCTCCAAAATTAAGTCATTCAGTTGTGATTTAGATTCGGGAACCAAGAAAAACATCAATTCCTTGGCTAAACATAAGTGTCCCTCCAAAAGGTCCTCGTGCACTTGCGTATCACCAGTTTGTCGCATATTATCTCGTATTTGCCGAAGCCAATTAATTTCTTGCGATAGTAAACCCTCACCTAAGCTCAAAGGCCAGTTCCACATACAGCCGTAATTTAGTGTTCTGCATAGCAATTGGAAAAAGTCTGCGCATGTGCTGGCATGCTGTGGCACTAAACTTTGGAGGGAAGAGACTAGAAGTCGAATCATGAAACTAAATGGCCTTCGATCCGCTGCGCAATATGTGCAACTAAGATAAAGCTGTTCAGATGCCACTTGACGAACATGTCTTGAAGGATTAATCAATACTAATGAAGTTATAAACTTCGGCCAAATTGGATCCTTACTTAAGGCTTCATTTGCACTTGGATTCAAAACAAGGCTAATTGTTAATACCTCTAAAGCTTCCTTACACATAGCAAAGTCTTGTGTTTCGGGCATTGATACGTCTTCACTGAAATCACTTTTTGTTCCTAAAAGTTGCAAGTTCCCTGTGGATGCTGCCCATGCAAGTTGAACTATCGCTTTTATCGTTGAGAGGTCAGGACAAGACCACTGCAACGCGGTACAAAACAGCATTCTACATCGACCACCTTCGGGACTAGCAGATAGCATCTCAGCAGCGAGGTTTTCAGCTAATTTTGCAGCAATGGCGCGCAATGTATGCTCAGAGCTGCCTGGTATTGATGTTAACACTTGTTTTAAAATTTCAACTTGCGATCGGCCGCCACCATCAAAATCTGGTAATAAGGGTTCGTCACCGACACGACTAAGCACACAGCCAACAATATATAAAAAGAGTTTTGCTAAACGAAGAACACATTGAAATGCAGCCCGTTTCGTATGCATATCAGCACTTGGTAAGAAATTGTTCTTGGTTAACAGTTCCAAAATAAAATGAGCTACACCAGAGTGTAGCCAAGCTGACTGCATATGAAGCGTAATATCGCACAGTGGATCTAAAGCAGGAATTAAAATAGCATGTAAAACTTCTAAATTATAAAGCACTTGGGCGGGAGTCGCGTGCAAAAACATCCCTTCAGGAGTGGGCGTCTGTGATTGTTGATTTCCTTGCTGTTGTTCAAGTAAATCGTTACTAACCCGAACTCTACACATTGTCTGCAGTTGACGTACTGTATGCCTATCTAGTGGTAATATGTGCAATAAAATTCGGGCACTATCTCGAAGATGGCCGTGTTGAAGATCACTGCCAAGCTGGTAAATTTTGAGAAAGAATTCTGTGTAGTGTGGCTTTTGTGAAATGATAACACCAGGAAGAGTGGCTTCCGACTCTGGTCGTTGCATATCTGGACATGGTCGTGGAGGAGAGCCGGTGCTACTATCACTGGAACTATCTGGACTGCTAGCCAGTCCAGCTCCAACAGGAGTTAATTTTGCCGTTAAAATCATTTTATCACGAATAGTGTAATGTGACAATGCGTTCCTGTCGTCTGTAATTTCAATCATTTCCCCATTGTTGTAATATAAGTCTACTTTAATATTAGTAGCAGAAGAACCCTTTATTCGCTTCAATAAATTTCTTTTAAACGCCGCAACAGTCTCGTTACTGTGAGTGGTCACTTCAATGTCATCTATTTGTCTTCCCGGATTTTGAAATCTAATGTATAAACTCATATGTTTTCCTCGCGATGCCCGACCCAAGGGTAACTTATAACGATCACCTGTAAACGTACGATCACATTCCTTTATATACTCCTGTAAGACTTTTACAATCCGACACATTTTTTCTGCTTCTACAAACCGTAGTTTAACATCTTTGCACTCTGGATCATCCGAGATTGAATTATCAATTGTTTTACTTAACACCAAAACATTATCATAATGTGTTTTTAGCCGGTCACAGCATTCGGTAATAAACATTTCATGGAAGTCGCAGATATTTGCTTGCAATCTTGGACCCAGAGCAGTCGATACTTCTTTGAGTAATTCTATGGCCTTATAAGCAATTTCTTCACCTCCTGTTGTAATTACTCTCCACAAATAATCTTTGCCAATCAGATCCTCGTTGTCCAGCATGTATCCGCGATGAATCGCTTTCAATTTGTCTTCTTTTGAATTAACGGCTTTAAAGAACCTCTCGAAACATTTAATGCCGCTTTCTGTTAACAGTTGTGGATCTAATTGTAGTAAATTATTCTCAAAGAAATCCTTATTAATTCCCGGGTCCAAATCAGGTTCTTCACCCATCAATTTACCAAACCACCTAAAACACTCTTCGCGATCATTCGGAAAAACAGCATTTACAGCAAGACAGTGCCAAATTTGTTTTGCTTGATCAGCACACAGCCATAATTGTCCATCTTTTAGAAGAAACTTCAAAAAATCAAGCCTCTCTTGTATTTGTTGAGTATGTGGATACCTGCCATCAATACAAATATTCTGTGGCCTTAATTCTGGATTTTCTCGAACCATTGCCCTAATTCTATCCATATACGTAGTCAGACTATTTGTTACCAGAATTACAAGCGAATGATCATTTTGTAATCGTTCAATTACTTGTTGCCTATTTAAAACTTGATGTGCTCGCGGAGCATGATTTGGTGTAGCTTCATACAAGCAACAAATTTCTCTTATCAGTCTTAGAGCAGGCAAAACCCAGGTGTCACCAGATTTTAATTCCTCGACACATTTATCTAGCCAAACAGTTTTTTGAGCATCACGCTCTTGCGAACAACTATAGTCGAGAATTTTTACATGAGCTGCTAAAGCTTGATCTAAGACTTCTGGTGGAACTTCTGCACTATGAGCCAGTGTCCAAAATAACTTCAAAACTTTATGGGCCATAACACCATTCTTATCATCTTCAGCTAAACGACGTATTAATTCTAATAAACGTTCTCTCTGCCTTTTGTTTGCTGTAGTCATGCTTGCCTATAAACGTGAAAAGAATACTTGTAAAACTAGGCCAATATTTACAATGTGTAAAATTCATTTAATTTAATATAAGGTTAAAATCGGGTTATGCTCTTTCTTACTTTTCCCATTTCTTACACAAAAATTATATATCAACAAATCGGTACAAGACTTCATAAACATAAATTCTTACCGAGACGCAAAAACAAAAGAATTCAATCGCTATAGAGTTATCAACATTGTTTTCTTTAAAATGCTAAACTCACTAACTTGTAGTTGATAATTATAAAACTGGAAAAACATGCCTTTCCCAAATTACGTAATTTACTTTCACAAGCGAATGTTGTTAAACAATAATTACAAATTTTACACAGAAAAAGCACTCAGCGAAAGGAGATAATTTGAGGCGAGATATTCTTTCTCTTTAAGGATGAGCTAAAAACGCTTAAAAAATTTTTTAGAAATGTGCAATGTTATGTGTTTCGCATATATAAACATAATACTGTTCCCAATCCAGCAAAAGAGCCTTTTAATAAGCAAGACATAACAAAAACCGGCAGAATAATTACTACTTCTGTTTCTATTTCCAAATTAAATAATTCTCAACAATAACAACTCTCAACTCAGCTCAGATATTAATAGTAGTAAAATCCACACATAATTTTTTATATTCCTAAATTAATTCCCCAAAATGAGCAAACAAAACAAATGCACAAGTTAGGAAAAATATTGTGTAAAGTTTTAATATGCATTACTCACCTGAAAACAGTCGAACAAGTGATCTAGTTGTTCTGGATTAAAATCCCAAGCCAATTTGGCCAGAAGATCATGCACATTTTTAACTATTGCTTCATGCTTTCCAGCCTGGGCTCTCCAAACAGCATCTAAATCTTCTAAGGTTAAAGCTCGTTCTTTGATCAAAAATCGCAGAATTTTCTCTAATTTCTCGACGTATTGTGGTTGATGTAAAGAATCCTTTAAAACTATTCCCAGAACATCTGTTTCCTTTATCCAAGCCTACAATTAACAAATAATTTCTATTTTGGGAAACCTATAAATGATCTAGGATTATTCTTACCGCCATTCTTTCAGCAGTAAGCCAATCCATTTCATCATCAGGTAAACAATGCGGTAATTGTGGTGTCCGATGGGAATAATAAGCAACAGAGGTTAAAACTTTATTGATTTCATTTAAAGCATTCATTTTCCCATTAAAGCTAGACACTTGCAGTAGGCGAAGAATCATTTTTAGTCTAAACATTTCCAAATCTCTGATCAAATTTTCCTGATTTGGTAGTCGACTAGCTAAACATCGTGCTGCTTTCACAAGTCCGTTAATATAATCACTGCGGCCCTCTGGCTTGGCTTCACGTTTTAATTCATCATCGGAAAGGCTGTCTAAAAGTTCCAGGACTACCTCCCAGATCGGCATAAAGTACTTTTCGATGGTGGGAATTGTAAGCAGCTCATAACACTGTCCAAACGGCCGTAAGAGAGCGTATATCAATGGCAGCGATAATTTGTTGGAATCATCCATTAAAATACTAGTATTCGAACTATTGGTGCCACTAGAAGATATTGTAGATGTTTTCATTTTAATTGAGTCATCACTAAGACTTTGAGCCGATGGACAGTTAGATGCGTGCATGTCTTCCGATGATGGTGGCTTTTTTAATAAAGCTACGCCGGCATTAAATCTCTCTAATAAATTATCAAATCCTCCTAATTGTCCAAATCTATTAATCAGATCGACTAGCCAACCCCTAGGACTTTTCGGTTCAGGAGGAACTTTAGCAAACATTTGATTCTCGTCAAGAACTCCCCAAATTCTATCTGTCCCAAAACATTCCGGTTGTCGTGCAGCATTAAAGGTGTTAAATTTGTTGTCTGGATCTAATACCATCGCTAAAAGGTCAAGTAAATAAGGGTTATCCCGTTTCATGTGTATTGCAATTAAATGCAAAAGTTTCCCGCATGACATAAGAATGCAATGATGAATGTTGTACTTCCACGAGTTGACTGCTTCATCAGTGAGGATTTTTGAAAACGATGTTGTCATAGCATCACGATAAAACTGAACACATGGTTCACAGTCATGATCGACGCCTGGAAAAATTACACTTGGTTCATTTGATTGAAAGAAGCAATTCCAGCATTAAAAGTATTAAAAATTCAGAATCACCCATGTTATTTGAGGAACACAAAAAAAGAAACAAACAAAACACAAAAAATGAACTAAAAAAAACACCAAATAATTAATTGTTGATAACTTTCCCAAGAAAAAAACATACTCGACTTTTTCCTTACATAAACACAAAAAAAACTTTTGTTCTGATTATTACAAAATGTTCACTTACCAGCTATTGTTAACTCAATAGAAGCATTTAATAAGCATTCCAATTCCTGTTCCGGTAAAACTGGCACAACCCATCTTGGATTGGATATTTTTTGAGTGAGAGATCTTAATTTAGGAACCGGAAAAGATGAAATTAATTTTTCTGGGGATCTATAAAGGAAGGTAATAATTTTGAGTTATCAATATCGTCAATTGTCTTTTTACTTACATATCACCGTTATCACCAGAGGATGATGCATCAGATTGGACCTCAGGTGGATCCGCCGCTTGACGGCCACGGGTGTCAAAGGTCATTTTGTGATCAATTTTGAATCTCTTCTTAATTTATTATTTCTGAATTACATTATTTTTTGATGAACATGGCAAAGAACGCTAAAAACAAATAAAATGTTTGCATTAAATGCGTTTTTTATAAATTCATTTTAAGTTTATGAATATTATTAAGCGGCTGCACTAAACATCCATTTATAAAATTAGAACTGAAGTTCGCATTCATTTTTGTGAATAATGTCGTAAACAATATATTAATTTAAAACCGGTTTGTATTCTACAAATCAACCCCAGATTGCAACGTAATTGGATTACGTCAATTGTTCCCTGCATACTCTCCCAAGGCCATTCAATTCTCTTGACCCTAAATCCTATCAAAAACGTGTGGAATGTCTTCAAAACCAATTGCAACCGGTTACAATTACATCAAACCTTACCAAAAACATCATTATCAAAAACATTCAGAAAGTATGGTACGAATGTCCCCTTATCACAGATTGAATACAAAGTTATGCTGCAGTTATGTCCCGAAAATTAAGAAAAGTGATGAAAAATGGGTTGGATAAAATATTAAGCTCAATATTAAAATGATTTTCAAAATTTGTAGTAAAATAATAAAAAATATAATTAAAAAAAATCATCTTCAATCCCTTCGTTTGATGAAACTAGAAAACTTGCTTTTTTCTGAGTGGTCATAAAAATCTGACACTGCACTGTAAGTCAAATAATTTTGCCTGTTAAAGGGAATTGCATTTTTTTTAAATGATATAATCATCATTTGCAACAGAGATTCATTAACCCTTATTATTTTCATTCCTATGTAATTTACGTCGATACTAACAAAAGTCAACGGAAAGCAAATTCTGACTTTGCAGATTCGGAAAATGTAGTTACTTGGATGACTGAGCGATAAAACAACTCGACCAGCTGAATTTAAGATAAGGAAAATATATAAGTAACATTTCGCATGATAGAGGAAATAAGAACATCTAATGTTAGGGAAGAAATTTATTGGAAAGAATTTAAAAACGGGTTCAGTCGAGACTTTTATAACCAACACAAAGACACATGCCAAAAGTGTGACTTAATGTACGTAAAGATTAAAAATCAAAGGAAATACTAATCTTATAAAGCAACATGATATCCACTTAGAGATGCTGAGTTAGCTGAAACATCTTTAAAAAGATAAATATTCGACTTCAACTAACTCGAATAAATATTTTATGTTCTTGTTTGGTTTATAGGAGGCAACAAATAAGGGTCAGTTGAATATTTTAAAGCACAATATAGCATGTTTTTAATGAAGTCCTGGAACGAACGAAACTGCAGCTTATAGAAATTTTGGAAATATAAAATCTTATTGCTTGAAACAAATTCAGAATGTCAACTCTAGTCCATATTATAGCTTAACGACATATATACCAGAAAAAACGGAAATATAAAAATGGCATTAATGTAGATAACATTTGTTTAGTCTCCGGACAATAACAAAATTTCATTGGTCATAAATTTTAATAGTCTGGACATTTATTTCTGAACTCTCTCAACTCTTAATACTTGAGTTGTAAAAATGGCGCTAAGAAAATGTTTTTACACACTCCTCAGGACTATTTTAAGGTATATAGAACTGTACGAAAAAACAAGTTGTTTTATATAAAAATTATTTTGTAAAGATATAGTTTTAAAATGACAAAACAATAGTAACATAGATATTGTAAATAGGATGGAACTGGATGAAATATACAAAATAACAAATGTTCTATAGCACATTCAAAAATGTGGAACATAAGGCTTATTAAAACGCGGTAGTTCAAAACACTTTGATAAAAAATGTTATTTAACGTTAGGTGAAATGTTTAAGACCTATTTGCATTCTATGGGCGTAACAATTGCCTTTATTACCCTTCTCTTCTTAAAGCCTACTTATCTGTATTATTTTTTTTACGATGGTTGTTGTTTTATTCAACTTTTTATAATAAAATTCTCAAAAATTTATCGTTATCAACTTCTGCATGTGTATAAAATCATTATAATGTACATATTTGCAGATTCATTAATATACTTTTATTGTTTTTACTAAAGTTACTATTATTTATATTTTAGAATTATATGTCACATGAAATGTTGATATTCGTAACATTTTAAAAAATTCGAAATTGTTGACAAATGCACTGATATCATTTGTGGGGTTTTACTTAGAGAATTAGAATTATTC
>QYTT01094567.1:9412-21719 GCA_006980735.1 Dasypogon diadema
TAATCAAACACTTGGATTTCGATGGATTTAGTTTCAACTTATTGTCAATAGACCATATATGAATGGCTTCCAAATCATTATTGACGCGGCTATTGGCATCTTCAATGAGGCCAATTGGCCTAGATATATACAATTGTGCATCATCTGCATATAGGTGAAGATTGGAGTGAGTTATGCAAGAGAATGTATCATTAATGTACATAGAGAAAAGAAGAGGACCGAGAATGGATCCTTGTGATACTCCTGAAGTCACTGGAAAAAAAGATATAACGATCCACTGGAGAATACTGCTTTCGACCTGCCACTTAAATAATTACAAATTAATCTAAACGCCTGAGGAAAAAAGTTAAATAGCCTTTTAAGTTTCTCCCAAAGAAGCCGATGATTAACATTGTCAAAGGCTTTAGAGAAGTCTAAGAGAACTAAAGAAATTAATTCATTCTTATTAATTGCAGAAGAAATATCATTACTAATTTTTAAAAGTGCTATAGTGCAACTGTGTCCAGATCTAAAGCCCGATTGATGATGACGTAGAAGACAATAACAGTGCAAATATTTAAAAATTGGTGTTTGAGGAAATTTACAATTGTAACATGATCTCGTCCTATACTTCTTGTGATTTCAGATAATATATAAAATACTTCTCCTTTCCTTCTCCCACAGATACTTTTCTCAGATACTGAATACTACTGAATTGCAATAATTGCACTGAAATATAATCTTAGTTGCCTCTCTAAGCCTCCTATATATATATATATAAACGCACAAAAACAAGTCTTTTTCTCTTTTTTGTATTGTAATAATTTACGATACTTTAGTGATAGACAGTGTTTACATACTACGGTCCTTTGCATTATAATTGCTTAAAAATATTTTCATTTGATTATTAGAAAATAAATATATATATGGGTGGTGATATAGTGGTGAAACGGAGTGCATATACTCAATGTTGAAAAAAAATAACTTACGAAATTCTAGGTCAGACGTTCCATGTCAGAAAAACATCCATTGTTGCAACTAATTTGAAGCCACAACTAAAATAGAAATATTTAACATCTTATGCAATACTTTAACGAATCACTACGATATAAAATATGTTTTTAAAATCACTTGACACAATTAAATCTTCATCACAAAAAGAATAAAGCTAAGAAGACCACTATTTTTATTCTTTACACTATCCGCAAGGAAGGGGAAGGCATTGCAAAAAAAATACACCTAATTATACAAAATCCATAGCTGACATCATCGTTACTGCCAAACAACCATTCTACGTATATAACATTCCTTGGGAAACAAACAAAAAATGCCTAAAAGTATATCTCACATATGCTTTTGGGGAAGAAAAAATATATATATTTCAGCAACTGCGTCAAGAATTTTAGGCAACATTGTTCACATTCCATTCACTGATTAAAATCTCTGAATTTCGTCAACAAGATTATTAATTTCTCATCATATATTTTTTTTTGGCCAGTGCTGCCATTAGAAGAGCAACTGCTGTGACACGTATAACAAATTATCCTTGAGAGCGTCGTGAATAGGAACTTCAAACAGGGGTCCGTTTAGAAATTCTTGGAAAACACTACGTACGCGAAATATTTCCTTCATAAGGAAAAGTTTACGGATCTCACATTAAGATTCTTCCGTGGACAAGTTGGAACTGAAACATCTAAAATGACTTCGGAATTTCGTTCTGAATCAACCCGACTGAACTTCTCTTGATAGCTCCTTCAGAAATCAGAATTTATTTTGTATTCGGTGGTAGTTGTTGTTATTCCTTTGGTTTTTACACCCAGCACCCAACGAATAAAGTTGGGAAAAGTAGACTAACTAGTGCCATAATGCGCACAATCCTGGGAAAATATATAGGAGTAAATTGGGATTCTCTCAGTGTAAAGAGCTTTTACAATATCCTTTGCTTTTCATTGCTTTCCACAGTAAACGTAGATCCTGAATTTGGAATTCAATTCGTGCAGTTCGATATTCGAATTGTGGGAGTAGTTCAAGTGCTTGCATGATGGTGTTTGAATCCACAACAAACCTGTTTGTTCTTTGATCTTTGAAGGTAATAGTCAACACAGAATAATACTTTAGGATTCAAGGTAGGAAGAAACTATATCGCTTGGAACCTTTTTATTAAAAGTTGAGTTCAACTACAACAAGTAACAAATTTAAGAGAAGCAGACATTTAGAATAAGAGTGCTTTGCTGAGTAGAGGCCAAGAGAATCTGTATACAAATGTAACTTGCTGTTGAACAGCAGGAGTAAATTTACATTCCATTATTTATCCGAAGAAATTAGCTCATTCCTGAATACTGAGTCAGATAGAAGATATATTTAACCTGACCAAAATATTAAACGTCTTGTATTTCACCATATGAACTCTGTAGTGTCGATTTAAGACAATAGGCAATACTAATCTGGTCAGCGTTTACAATGTATAAAAATGAATTAATTTGATTACATTTGTCTATTTTGAATTATTTTCTGCGGCTATTTATAATCACATTTTCCAAGAAATAAACAATCTTTCCTGATATTATTATCGAATTTTCTTCAGACCACAAAAGCCACTGGTTCGACTTAATCCTTTTGTGTTTACTCAAATATAATTGATTGTTTATAAATGATAACAAAAAGCATTTAATAGTTATTCCGTTGTTTTGCCTTCTATATAGTGAAGCAGTTTAGCTGAAAACTCTATAATAACGCCAAAGCTTACGAATAAGCCTAATGAGAAAAATCATCAAATCAATAATGCTATTAACTCCTATTGAAAATTTTTTATCAAATTCCTATGAAGACTTCGAGCAGAATGAGACATCATCTATAAAAGCTCCATCTTGAAGGAATTTGATGGAGTGAAAATTATTTCTGTAATGACTGAGAATTTGCGTTAAGTGGAGTAATTTTAGCGAAATCTGTTGACATTATGGAAATTGGAGGTATTAATTTTGATAAGCCTTACGGTGAGGGGCTTAGTACCACTCTGATCGTGTATTTTCAGTATACATTAAGGTATTGGGCAAAATGCTTTAATTCAGACTTTTATATAAAGTGAAATGCCTCTTTTCGATAAAACACAATACCAATAAAAACAACATTATTGAATGGAGTGGTACCTTTTTAGTTACAAACAAGCTCGAAAAATTAAAATAACGAAATTGGTATTGAACGATTTACTGCCGACTTGAGAAAAGATTGATAAAATGAATAAGAGATAGCATTTTTCGCTAAAAGTAGTTACATACATTATAGAACGCAAATATCAGTTATTTATTGTTTTGCGAAACAACGAGATATCTATATAAAATATTTTGGATGAGTGTAGACCTAAACACATGCACACTTCTTATTTTTATTTGGTGCAAGGCGGATGTATCTGCAGCAGGAGTTCAAAAAAGTTTATAGTGGTTCCTTTTAGTCAACATATGATATTCAAATTTTTTGGACCCCATTCACAAAAAAGACAACGACAAAAATTTTTCAGTACAGGATTTTTGAATAGTAGTCTGATCACAAAACTCTGATGAGATGCTGTTCAACAAGTAACTTCCTTATTTTTTGTTTTTTTTTTAAAGGTATAGCCTAGACACAGGGGAAAACGGACCACCCTATGATGCACACAGCACAGCTACGGTGGAGGGAAATTAGGTAAGAGAAGATTGCGAAAATATGTATAAATCGCTCATCAGTTGCTGATACTGGGGAATTTTCCAACACAGATTGATTTTTTGTTTGGTTTTAAAAAGTAGAAAGTTTTGGTTAAAAAAATTTTTTGAAAATTTCTTGGTTTTTTTTATTGTCTCTTGGGTGTTTAAAATAAGTATATGGATTTTTCTTTTAATAATATGTACCAGATTATGTACTTTTTGGAAGACTTTTTACATTAAATTATTCACTCTAGTTATTTACAATATCCTTACAAAAAAATTTTAATGTTTCAAGATAGAGATAAAATATTTATATTTTTTGTATTTCCTATAAAAGTGATAACAAAAATATAGAGACCTGTTGCAAAATCTTCAGTTCTCAATGGCACTATCCAATAACATCTCTGAACTATCTGAATATGAAATTTATGCAAATTCAAAAATTTCGTCCTCTGAATTCAAATCAGACAACATATGAGGGCTGTTCAAAAGGTAATAATAAAAACGCTCTACAGAAAAAAATTTTCCAAACCTACATACTCTTTTTCGAGGTAACCCCCCTCGGTTTTAATATACTTTTTCCACCGTCCCTGTCACTTTTTAAACATGAACGACAGACCATCTCCACAACTTTGATGACCTCGTGATTGGTCTTGAACTTCCGTCCCCTGAGCGGAAACTTAATTTCGGGGAACAGCCACAAGGGCCACTCTGGACTGTACGGTGGGTGGAGTACAGTTGCGATGCCGCTAGCTTTGAAGAAATCCACTACATTGTGAGGTACGTGGGGTCGCTCATTGTCATGATGCAGTAAAATTTCGCTAATGGCCTTGTGCGGCCGTTTTATCTTACAATTCCGCAACATTGTGAGCAAAACCGATTTGTAATAATCTGCCGTGACCGTTTGACCTTGAGAAATAGCATGTTGGTACAAAAGACCCCTGGAATTGAAGAAGATTTTCATCATAACCTGACTGGCGCTATGACTCATCTTTGCGTTTTTCGGAGGTGGTAAATGCGCCCTTTTCCATTGAAAACGTTGCTGTTTTAGTTTCGGTTCGTAGTGATACATCAAAGATTCATCTACGGTTATGATTTGATTCATTTCTTCGTTTGCTTCCCCACAAAAGACAGGTCTGTTGTCTATCTCTACATGTTTGACTTTGTCTTTTCTTTATTTCGTTCAGTGTGCGATCAACCTAAATATTCCCAACGGGAAATGGAATCATACAATCATGCAAACCGGACGCCTTCCTTGGAAGTTGTGATGCATGCCTCTTCATTGGACACTTTATAGGACATTTGTACAGGCATATCCTAGGGAGGAAGCAGTTGAAGCTTTTTGTGTGCTTCCCCTAGCTTCCTCTGGAAGGAATGAGGGATGCATGCATCTCCACTGGACACTTTATAGGACATTTGCACAGGCATGTCCTAGGGAGGAAGCAGTTGAAGCTTTTTGTGTGCTTGCTGCCAAACTCAAAAGATTATTCTGACAAACAAAACGAGAATGATCTTGAAAGCAAAAGCCCCGAAGTATATACGAAAGGAACTGCGTTGCAGCGAGATTCACACCTTCCATCAAGCTTCTTACGGGATCAACATGGAATGAATGAAAAGTTTTTGAACTTTTTCAGTTTTTTGTACTAAAGTTTTACTGCTTCCATACGCCTTCTCCAGGGAAGGCCTGACCACATTTCCCGCTGGGTTATTACTGAAAAGTACAAAATCACTTATCGTTTTTTATAGTCGTATTTAAAAACAGCAACACTTGGCAGAATTTATACATTGTATTTTCAGAAAATAGAGATTGTATATTACATTACCATGGAATTCAAAGTGCTTATTTCGCATATAAAATTGAAAGTGTCATTGGAAATTGTTCCTGGGTTTGATATGTGTTCAGTTGTAATTTCAGTTCCGGAACAATATTTCCAGCATCCGAGACCTTCACAATATTCCGGAATTACGTGAAAAATCGTGGTGGCCATACTGAACCGATCACACCAATGTAACCACGAATTGATCAACCCCTTATCATCATAATTACCGATAAAGAAATTAATTTGGCTTTTATCCATTTCGCATTACTCTGCCGGCAAGGATAATTCGCTGACGTAAATAAAACATGTGCCATGGCCGCCTCCCTATTTTCAATGGTGCTATTCAATCTGCTGTCCACTGTATTTCGGGGTTTTGTGAAAAACTGCCAGTATGCAAAATTAACTCCGTAGTTTACATTTCCATAGGTGGCCCGGAGTGTTGATTCCCGACTCCGACTCATGCCATTTTTCTCCCGTCAGGCAAATTACTATCGGCTGTTGCCATCAACTTGAACACCCTGAAAACGAGGACTATTGCAACTTATTGACCGCATTTGTTTGTGTACTGACTGCCAAATTTGCATGGAAATTAATGTCTCCTGCAATTGTAATGGTTCCAACTTTCAATTTGCAGAGTAAATGTTAAAAATTAATTCCAACGATCTGGTATGTCACTTGAGGTGAAACTTCCTTGTGGTAAATTGGACAGGCATGGATAAATGAACAAACAAGGATGCTTTTATGCTTTTTCGTTAGTCGCGGCCCACCACAATTACCAATTAATTGCAAAACACGAGACAATTTTTGCATAGAATCGACAACTACAGAATGCAAATAATTTATTTGATAGAACTTTATGACAATTTATCGAGAGATATTTGGTAATAGGCGAGAAAGAACATTAGACACTAATCACAGAGCAACCTTTCCACAAACTAACTATATTGCGGGTATAAAAAGTAAAATTTCAAAATGTCCTTCACAGTTGTATAATCAGAAATTAATTTATTTCTGTGGTAATTACAAATAAATATCTGGTCGTTCTTTGCGTATTTCTAAAAAGGAAACCAATTATTGAAATTCCAGCATTTTGTTTGTTCTGAATTTTCTCTTTTAATGGGCTGATCGGGAAAAATATTAACTTATGAATTAACTTTATTCACAGAGACCCAGAGTAAATATGGAATAAATATTCACATCCATCTAGAGATACATCATTTTATTAATGATGAAAATGCTACCAGCAGAATCTCGTACTCTTCAGTTGCTCTTCATAGAGTAAAAAATCTAAAGTGAAGCGTCTGTAAACAAAATATGGAAATTGAAATTATGCAAATATGTAAAGAGTTCTACAGAACTGGTTGTATTTTTAGGTGCATTTTGTTAATTAAGGAGATGAAAATAGAGTGTTGCATCAATATTTTCTGCTTGTATAAAAAGTTTCTCAAGAAATCTATGCATGACTAGATAAAGATACAGAAACGACTTGAGAAAGACTGAATATAAAATTATTTTTATAGCAAATAAGATTACCAAAGGACTAAGACAACTGTGAGAAAGACAACCTAGATATAGAAATCCCAGGAGTCAGACAATCCCAGGATTGTCAGAAACGAGTTACGGCTTTACAGCACTGATATACCTACTATACAAGGGTATGCTGGTTGGAAGAAGAAACGGGGGTGTGCAATGAGACCACGCGAAATAACACCATATAACATTATCTTACTTTCATAAATTTAATGCATAAGTTAAAATACAATAAAACCTATGGTATTATAACGCATCCAAATAAATATAGTTTTTATCTTTCCTTTTAAAAAGTATTATTGAAAATTAGCAAATAAATATTTAATATTTAAGTTATTTGTTACCATTATTGATTTTATTGGATTTATTTATACAGGGTGATACGGAAAAGAGTGTTCCAACATATGACAATGAATTCTATAGGATGTTCTAATCAACGTTTGTTCCGAGATCACCCAAGCCCTTAAAATCACTTCTTCATTCTTATTTTCCAATTGAAAATTTTTCGTCTTTGAAGAGAATGGCTCTATCTTAAAAGGTGCTAAATCAATCTTTTAAAGGACATCGCAGAACAATAATATTAAACTTTCGAAAGCACATATCTGCAACTTTCAAACGATACCTAACACTCCCCAATCCACCCGCAACTGTGAGTACTTTCTAAAATTAAATTCAAAAATTCAACATTTTACCCCTCGTCCTGCAAAATTACCCCTCAAGAGGTATTGCCTTTTTTTCGTAAAAGGTTGCGCCCTTCTACCTTTAGAAAAATTACGTCAATATCTTTAGCCGTTCAAAAGATATTAACATTAATAGACGATCAGACCCCATCGACTCCTCGAGAATTTTGAGTTTTGGGTCCATTCCATTCCAGGTGAGAGAGAACGACCAACATTTCCAGTTTGGAGGTGATTTGAATATAGCAGACATTTCTTACTGACTTTTACCAGGTGGCTTTCTTCATTTTGAGTTTACGTTATTGGATTTTGGTTTGTTTTCTTTGGATCGCAATTTAAATTGGTATTAAGGTTTTGACTTGGATTTCGATTTTGATTAAGAATTGGACTTTGACTAGAATTTCGGCTTTGGCTGAGATATTGGATTTGGTTTTACTTTGAATTTCAGCTTTGACTATTTCAGATTTGTCTAGGGTTCCGGTATTGGCTTTCATTTCACCGGATGAATATGTCAACATTTACGAATGAACGATACGAAGAATTCTATGGTCCCTTGAGAAATCTTATATACTCTCGACAAATCTTGGTGCTATTATCAAAAGTCTTGAATTTCACAAGCAGGGACCTGCATTCTTCAAAACGGTGGACATGTAAAATAACTCCTACACTAAATTCTCTAATCTTCTATTAATATTAATATCTTCTGAACGGCTGAAGTTATCGAGTGAAAGGCCCTCATACCTTTTTTCTTTTTTTTTTAAAAAAAAACGGCAATAGTTTTAGAGGGATAAATTTGCAGAGGGAGGGATAAAATGTTGAGTTTTTTATTTGAATTTTAGAACGTTGGACATTAGAATGTGTCTACTTCTCACAGTTTCGGGTGATTATCCTGCAATGTCCTTTACAAACATTAGGACCTTTTAAATAAGTGCACCTCTCTGTAAAAACTAGAAATTTTGAAAAAATAAGGGTAAAGGAGTGATTTTAGAAAGGGTCTCGTAACAGATGTTGATCAGGCCATCGAATAGAATCGATTGACATATATCGGAGCACACCTTTCCGTATCACCCGCTATATTAATAGAAAAGGTTTGCTGGAACTTTATACAGTTTTTTGACAATCTAAATAAAAAATTGGATCCTCCTTGGAAGATATTTAGCCTACACAAAATATAACTAAAATAAAAATTTTCTAATCATGCATAAATAGAGCTGGATCTAATAAGGAAGTATTATTAAAGAAAAGCTTGCTGGCCATTAACAATTCTAAAGCAAACAATGCTCGATAAATTATGAGCCACTATCCTTCAAAAAAAAATTCTCAGCACAGATAACAAACGAAGGAAATTTCTAAAGAACTCGACGCAACATATGATCGTCCAGTACGCTCTTTCTACGTCTGAGGAGCCAAAACCGAACAAGAGACTTCCCTTTCTTCAAAAGGTGAAATAGGCAATTTTTTGGCATAAAGTTTTTACTGTACAACATCCCAATAACTTCAGATACGAACCCGCGCCCTCATGGTAGAAAGTCTGCAGATATGCGCCTCAGCCAGCTCCACCAACAACATGCTGACGAGAATTGTACTTGTGAAGCTACTGGGATATAACAAACTAAAAATGTTATGCCAAAAATTGTGGCCTACATGCAACATTTGTCAGGTTAAAATTTGCCAATCTCCTCTTGCCTAAAATTTCCATTCGCCTAGGCTGTGTTGTGTGCATCATACGGCTTGACCTTGAACCTAAGCAATACCTCAAAAAAAAGAATATTTGTGGCAATTCCAAATGTTATCTTAGAACACATTATTTTATGATTTCTTTAATCATATCTACAAAGTGTAATTATTCATGGAATACACCATTCATTAAAAATCCTTTATTTAGAATTTCAATTCCCGCAGATAAATAAATTCATCCAACCCAACTGCAATTCATATCGACCACATATTCTTGATGCGCACTTCAAACGAATAAATTTATTACTTGGAAAAACTTATTATGAAATTTTAATCCAATTGGACCCGATCAAAAGTTTGAAATTACATCTGCTCCATTGAGTTTTAATAAATTTAATCCATGTCAGTAACAGGAAAAAGAACGGAACAACGGAAAATATATAATTTAATCCGGATGAGAAATAATACCACATATACACATTTAGAGGTGGATTAAATTGGAAAAATTGGATAAAATTGAAAAATCTCATTTGGTTAGATGGGAAAAAAGAATTTATTTATAAACCCTTTTCTCCTTCCATACCGATGCATACCACTGAAAATATTCAATTGCACTTCGTTCCAATTGCAATTCATTCATTAAAATAACAAACTACAAATTATTTTTAGAACTGAAAAGGAATGTTGAGTTTATACAGGACCCACTTACTTTCACTAATCACAAAGGAAGAAAATTCAGATAGCTTGCATTTCAAAACTTTCTCGCAACAGTAGAAAACTCAACTTCAGCCTATTTATTTATGTTTTGCTGGATGATTTATTTAGTAAAACCTCATTTATTTTTACCTTATAAATTTTAACACTTCTCCCTCGTGAAGTTTGGCTCCAACTTAGAAAACACAATATAATTTTGCATCGATTTATTATCAGAAACATATTGCCATGCATTTTGCAAAGAATTCTTTATGTAGGGGAGCCGGGGGCCAGTTAACATAAGGAGTATGATGACTCGGTGTATGTTTCCTAGCTTTTAGCGAATTTTGCAACGTGAATGTAGCACGAACAACGACAATGACAACATACTCGATACTTCATAATTATGGTATTCAGGTTGTTAAAAGCTGGCAAACATACACTGTGTCAATATAACCCTTTTGCCAACTAACGCCAAGCTCCCCTATTGGTTTTATACGTCCATAAATTTTACTTCACACTTATTTTAGAAGTGATGAGTTTTATATAAATTTTATTAACTGATATCCCTTTCATTTGAAACTTTCTGTTTATTTTTGCTTATTGCTTATACACTAGCCAGAAAAAGTCTGCGTACACAAAGTAATCTGGAAATATATTTCAGATAAATTCACACTAGTTGTTTGTTTTGTGATGAGATTTATTGTCCATACATTCTTTGTACATTTAGATTTTGCGAAATACTAACAAAATATATTTCGAGCAAATGAACAATGTAGAAAAAAACTGAGGGGGAAAATGTTACGAAATTCAGTAGAAAAAGCCTGCGTAGACTTCCAAGATTATGATATTTCCCAAAAATGTAGTAAAAATTTCAGGAGAAATTTTGTTCATTCACTTCTTTTAATTAAACTAGTAGGTGGTCCTGTTAATGTAACATATGCGAAAATTATACATCAGAGTGGTGTTATTGGTGCAGTAGAAAACAGGAAGTCGGAAAGGCAAGAAATTGGTGTATGCGAGCGTAAACGCATTATAGAATTACAAAAAAAGGGATAAGTTTTCGGGAGATTGACAATATTGTGGGAAGACGACATTCATATTTGCAATGGGCGGTGAAAAGTTTTGAAAAGATGGGTATT
Organism: Dasypogon diadema; assembly: GCA_006980735.1. NCBI lineage: Eukaryota > Metazoa > Arthropoda > Insecta > Diptera > Asilidae > Dasypogon > Dasypogon diadema. The sequence continues at coordinate 20,608 of QYTT01094567.1, forward strand.
AGCACCTCAAAATCGCATTCTGGTCGTTCCCCAATGTCGGCCCCAAGAAAAAAACGTATTATTACAAAAGCAGTGAAAAAAGATCTTCGAAAAACAGCAGGACTATCACTAAAAGCATCGAATTCAAGTTTAATAAGAAAAATGTGTGCCGATATTACTTGAAAAATACTGGAAATGAAAAGTAAATTTTGTATTTTTTTCCTTCTCTTATTGCAAGTAATTATTATTAATATAATATATTTATTTGTAGCTCCAACAGTAACAATTCACAAAAATTTTAAAATGGAGTTCAAAGTGAAATGCTAAGGCAATAATAAGGCACATCGATTCAAGGAAATCACATTGATAAGGGGGTTTTTCAAGGCAGGTTCTTGAGCTCTGGACGGACAACTCTATACGACCACTTTGAACAGCGTAAAAAGGGTTCCTGGCTTGAGATCATGTTTCAAATAGTTTTTTGACAAACATGTTGTATAATGTTAGGATAACTGAAGAACTTCCAATATCAGCATTTAAGAGGTTCGCTACCACTTTCCCTAGAAAAGCTTTTGTGAGAAAAATATATACAAAAATGCATTTAGCAAGAGAGAACTTAAATGCTCCACGCGTATGTGCGATGTTGGCAGCGAACCTCTTAATGAATTTAAGAATGGATGGAGAATGGAAATAGGATAATATTGAGAAATAAGATCTAATTTAAATCATAATTATTTCTAAATGATTATAAACTGCGTAAAAAACTAGTCTGAAATAGTTCAAAATGCCAAAAGCATCAAGGGAACGTGTTTCACTTCAAGCGTGTGGGAGAGGCACACACCTTAAAACACTATAACTATTATGTAAAAATTAATACTTTGTGGCAATTAAAATCTTCCTATAACCTATAACTACAAAAGTTTAAAAATAAAGTAAAGTAATAATACGAAAAAAAAATAATTCAATTATTTTTTCCCGTCGTATTTGACGTGGGACTATGCTACTACTGTAATAATCATGTTCCTTTTCATTATGACCAAATAAAACAACAATTTGACTTTGTATAGCACAAATTTAAAATTTTGTTACACCACGGAATTTTTCAAAGTAAGGTCAATTTTTCTTGCTCCATTTTC
>QYTT01094567.1:33538-54456 GCA_006980735.1 Dasypogon diadema
ATCCAAGGACATTTCTGCAGCTAATTTTTAATACAAGTTTTCGTACAAATTATATGTATCCCGATATGTTTTAGAGTAGATCTAGCTCATTATGTGTCGAAGGGTTAAAGGGGACTACTGGCATTGGCAACGCTGAAAACAAGTAATATTGATGAAATTGTAAGAGTATATATAAAAGAAAAATATGTTTTTGTTACATTATATTATTCAGTTAACACGTTTTATATAATTAGAAACAAAAAACAACCTGTGTGAAGAGGGTGAAATACAGCAGGCGCATCATGGATAAACTCCACTTATTTTCCTTGAGCGGAGCACTGAATTTGTGAATAAATATCCGTAATATAGGCAATTATGGACATGAAACGCGCGTAATAAATCAGGACTCAAACGTCGTTAATAATTACCTATCCTATCAACCTTCTCCATTCCTTGGCTAGACTTTTAGACTTGAAATTCACATTCAAGGAACAGATCCGGTGTACAGCTGAAAAGATAGCAACGAAAGTGGCACCCCGGCACTAACGGCCCGAAGACAAGTAAGCGGCAGATACGTATGCATACGACGCAGTCTATACTGCTTTACGGTGCTGAGATATGAAGTTGGAAGTGCACAGAAAGTATAAATGTCTCGTGCAGAGCCAGAGACCTGGCGCTCTCAGGGTGGCCTATGCGTATCGCACAGTCTTGGAACCAGCAGTTCTCGTCATTGCTGGAGAGATCCCAGTTGGGCTCTTTGCAGTGGAAAGGAAAGCCATCTACGTCAAAAAAACTTAGTAAACATGGCGAACTGAACTGCTATCTCACGGACATAGGTGATTTCGGTATTGCCTGCACAAGACTGATAAGGTAAAGTCACCGGAGTACCGTGTTTCGGATATTGTAAAGACGACGCTGAACATACGCTCTTTGTCTGCAGCTGGTGAGCAGACGTAAGAGCAGCCTCAGAGTCGGAGCTGGGCCGATTAACACTAGACAGCACCGGATGGCTTATGTTGGAAAACCACAGCCACTCAGGGTCCTCAGGGAGCTAGTGGCAAGGTTCGCTGAGGATACGAAAAAGCAAGACGAGAGATGCTCCAGCGGGCAGATAAATACAGAAGCTCTGTAAACGGTTTCAGATTGTTATCCTCGCAGATACTGGAGGGAGGGATTTTAGTCGAGAGCTTAAAAGTTGGGATTCCGTGAATTGGATTTCCCATCGCATAAAAAAAATAATACCGAGAGAGCTTATTAGGGAGCATGTCCAGCTCTCCGTTATGCTCTAGATATGCTAATATTTCGAGCATGGAATACAGAAGTTAATCCTAATAACTATTAAGAATCCATCATAATTCTGACCCACAAAAAGTGACAAATATTGAGAGTATTTTTTGTTGTATACTACATGCAAAATCATGTTTAGAGTGATCGTTTAACACCTCAAATCCTAGGCTGAGATAACTCTGTGTGAACATTAATGAGTTTTGGAGAAATAGTCGAATAGTATAATAAAATAAAATAAAAATAAAAGTTATTAAGTTGTTATTAAGACAGTCTCTTGAAGGATTGAAAGAGCCAGTGAAATTCGTTAAGTTCAGAAATATGGATCAGGAGATCCGCTGTGATTATTACCACTTGAATGACAAACCTTGAGTTATAAGAAATTTGTTTGAAAAAAGTATAATAAAGTATAATCAGAAGCCCCTCATAGACCTTTTCTTATAAGAAGTCTTTCCAAAAAGCCAACAATGCTAGAATTTTTTGAGCACTAATAGGAATCTGGCAATCAGCTTATGTTCTTTATAAAAAACTTTAGTTTATAAAAGACAAGAATGTTAAGAATAGTTCATCTAAATGAAAATCTCGGGCTGTATTTCACCCTTCATAAAATAACAAAATTCCATCCAATCGCACCTGTGAGCATTCAATTTGACTTCAGTCCTTAAAACCATTGCTTAGAGAAACTATGGTAGTTAATTACACATCATTTATTTCAGACGTAAATGTCCAAATCATTGTAACCCCAACTGCAATTTAATTTAACTTTTGAATTAAAAACAGCTAAAAAATGTAATAGTCTTTGTGAAATTTAATTGCTACCCTAAAGTTACATTTTATGAGCGTTCGAGTTGGTTTCTACGAAACTAGAACAAACAATTACTTAGGGTACTTCATAAAAAATCTCTAAATTAAAACTGTTTAATTGAATTATCAGAGGTGATTTCGCCACAGTTTTCGTGGTATATATTTTCCCATAAAACAAACATTACCTTCTTTCATTCACAAAATTATTAAATATAAAATAAAATTCATTAATTATTTAAATTGCTTTCGATTATACTGTTATGGTTCCCTGATCACTTTCTGGATCCACTGCTTTTGGTGCAATAGCTTCTTCTGGTGTTTCTTCTTTGGATTTCTGCTCTTGTGGCAAATCCACATCCACACCTTCTTTAAAGGGACTGAAACCCTGTTTATCCTTTTTGTTAAAAGCCTTTTCGATAAGTTTCTCCCTGTCAGCAAGGACATTATTTATTTCTTGCAAGGTATCAGCTACAAGTTCAGAATATTCAACAGTTTCAATGAAAGTACGTTCCTTCTTGAGGTCTTCGAATTGTTGTAGATTTTGTTTGTGTCGATATTTTCGCAGCAAATAAAAACCAATCAAACCGAAGATATTGATTAAAAGTAGAAAATTAAAGGTTGCTTCGTAAGCCACCGGTTCACCTGTTTTGATGCCTTGAAAAGTCAAAGAAATCATGTTTCTATTATTTCCCAACAACATGAGCGGCAGAAGAGAAAAAGTTATAATTAAGCAGATCTTTGTTGAAGGTCGAATCTGGCCTTCAAAGTTACAAGAGTTGGTTATATCCCCCAGGGTTACTCTCATTCTGGGAATCGTTTAATTGGAAAATAATTATTTCGTGCACGATATTTGTCAGATAGACATTTTACTTTAGGCGTGCCTTGCTTAGATTTTTTATTCCCTTTTGCAAATGCTTTCAGAGCAGTAGTCAGGCCCGAATAATGTTCAGAATTTCAGACGTTAAGCAACAAGTAAAATTTGAGTCGCGGACACAACCCCGCTTCTTGCCGCATGTGTCCCTATTCTATCCCTTCTCTCCATTTTTCCAGCGTCCGACGCTAAAACTTCGCCGTGAAAAGGGGCGCAATAAGTTGTCAAGGGTATTAAGCCGAAGGTGGAAGTTTACGAGGAAAAGGAGCAGCACGGGAAGCTCACATCCTCCATGAAGGATAAGATGTCAAAAGGAGTTTGGAAGGATGAAACTACGCGGGATCATTAACGAATCTCGGAGACTAAGGATAGAAAAAGTAGACTATCTTCTTTATTTTTGTTTTCACACTTTTCTTTTGGTTGAATAAGTAAGTGAAAAGTAGGTGCTTGCTTTGATGAGATTTCCTTTCATCGAGAGAAGTCGTTTTACTTGGAAAGTTGCATCTAATTTATACTACGATTATAATACCGAATATAGGTTAAGTTTAATTTGAAAGCATTTATTCGTGTGCAGTCTGTGCATGAAGTTTATTATTATTTTCATAGTTTTGGGAAACTACGTGACGCCCAACAGTTGCGGAGGCCCAAACAGAGGTCCTCGCATCCCTTGATCCAACGCAAAGCCGGAGAAAAGTTGCACGAAGGTGAAAAATAGGTTTAACAAATTTGGCACCCAACGTCGGGCCGGGGTGGTCTGAGCATCAGAAGTGTAACTTTCGTTCTTGTTTTGACAAAAAAAACCAAAATAAGATTCAGTGAAAAACAAAGGAATTTTCTTGATAGTAAAAACAAAAAAGTTCAACATCATCGGATATGTCACTGTCACACCGTGCAACAATGTTGTTCAATAACTTGTTGACGAACTTCGCTTTCCTCTTTCATTGTCAAGCCTTTATTCTACCCAAGCTGGCACACAAATGAAATGAATTTAATAAAAGTTTTTAAATAACTTACGTTTTGTTAAGTTTATATTCGGTACTCCTTTCTGGTCTGCTGTCGCTGTATCACTCAATGAACTTTTATTTTTTTCCTTGTTTTTTTTGTTTTGCAAACACAACTAATTTTGCACATGGGTTGATTGTTTTATTCCTCATATTTCGTCGATATTATTTCTAGTTTAAGTTTAATTTCACCTTCGCATGGCACATTTAAACCTTTTGTTTCACTCAGCACTGTGAACGCTACTATTTTTGCGGACAAACATTTTATTAAAACCGAAATTAGCACTTGTTGATTTTACCTGTTCCAAGGGCGACACTTAAGCGAAAACGAAAACACGAACACGACAGCGGATAAATAGAAACTAGCCTTCCTTACCATTTTACAACTGGCTGATTGATTGCAATTCATTCGGAGAGAATTTTTTATTGCTGAAGACTAACCTCTCCCTCAATCTCTACCTCTACCCATATTCGAGATGAACATCTGTTCCCAAATTTCATTGCTCTAACATAATTTTGCGGAATGTTGTAGGTGGGTGCTAATGTTACAACTGTTTAGCGACATTACAGATTGTTGCAATGCTAGTTTCATAGCAGCAATTAAGAGTCCCCATGGAGTGTTTTGGTTATTAATACTCAAGGAAATATATTTATATAACATTTTAAGGGCGTAAACTTTTGATTTTGGAAAGTGTGGATTGGAGTAAAATCTCCACATCCTTGCATCAATCCTAGTTTTGTGCTTGAGGTGTGAGCTCCATTGACTCTTTATTAGGCCACAAAGAAATTTTTTTGTCAATCGTCATGGAAATTAATTGCCTTCTTCAAGATGAGTTGTCTTTTGTATATGGTCAGGAGGCTTCCATTGGTAAAGGTGGATGAGATGAGAGTTATTCTGTGGGAAGCCTTCAAGGTTGAAAAAGATGGAATTCATTGGCAATGAAATGCTATCCTTTTTCCATATCAGAAGATTTTAAAGCTCTGAATTGTAAAATTCAAGAAATAGAAGAACGATCGTCTAGTTTCTCAGATGATACAACTTCAGCGTATTATAAAGACATAGTCACAAATATCGTATGGGCTTTAAAGAGGGTAGAGCGTACAAGGCTTGAGAGAGATACCCAAAAGACGGAGAAGACACAATTAAAGGCTTCCTTATTTCTTGCGATTTGTTCCACTAAACTCAAGGCCGATGGACCAGACGTTTAAGACGATAGTTTCGATGAGACATTTGATCAATTAATAGCAGCCGTGATATGCAATAGTTTCACCTTGAGGGTGCAACTCCAAAGATGGGATGTGAGATTTTCCAGGAACCTGATCAATCAGTTAATTCGTTTTTGGAAAGTATAAATGAACTAGCAAAAACCAGAGGGGTTACAAAAAACCAATTGCATCGTTCTGTGTTGGATTTATTCTCGGTCCGTACCCTACTATGGTATAGGGCTAATAAAGAGAAGTTCCACTCTTTGTAGGAGATTGTGCGAGAACGCAGAAAGGAGTTCCTACCTCCAGACTACGACGACTGCCTTCTAGAAGAAATTCGTAAGCGCACTCAGGGTAGAGGCGAGAATATAGGCACGTACATAACCATAAGGGCCAAAACACATTCAAAGCCGCAAGTACCCAGCATTTGATGCCGACACATGATACCGAAGGAAGCTACCAAGCCGCAAACATCATTCGGTACTGACAACTTTAAAATATTTATAATTGGCAATTAATCCAAATAGTTTAGATAAGTTCCAAGTTTTTACATTCCATAGAATTTATATAATGGTACTTGCGGCTCTGAATGGGTTTCGGCCCTACAAACCAACATGTTTTCAAGATTGAATGAGGCACTAACAGAATGCGAACGAAAAAAAGTTCACGAACGTACGAACGAACGTACGTACACACGCACGCACAGACTTCTCTCTAGAAACCATGGATTTCGACCCTAGGACCTCAAAACATGGAGATATATCGAAATTTTCAATTCGAAAAATCGTACCCATTACAATAACTTCCAAATGAGCAGTTAATAAACACAAATGTGGGCAAAAGTGATATCAAGATAAATTTCAAGTTGTTGCCTTTACTTATCTCGAGTTTGCTTAAAAAACTAAAAACAGAAAAAGAAGAATTAACTCTGTACTCCAGGGATTTCAACCGTTCTTTTGAGCTTTCATACAATCCGTTGCCCAAAAAAAAGACAGCGTTAGTGTGTTTTTCTCCATTGACTATAAAATTGAATAATAAAGTAGATTCATCTTACGAATAATGCTAAACTACTTCTGCTAGTCCTAGAAAGTACATTTTTCCTGAAAAATTTTATAATCTTAAGAGTTGAAGTTCTAATAGAGTTTTTGAAAAAAATGTTAAAAGTGCATGCCTTCTTCTACAGATATCTAGAGAAATTCTACAGTAAACCTTTCTTTCTCTGATAGTGTGCTGGGGCGGCGAGGTATAACTTGCAATTACATGCCACTCAACATTAAGAGAGAAGGACGGAAGTACAAAGAAAATTATTGCATAGTATAAATTGTCCAAAGGTTAACTGCGACCAAGTAACTTATTGCAAATATTCATGAAGATTTCCCTTGTTAAGGCTTGGAATTGATTGCCTCTTTCTATGGGGACGCTTTTAATCTTACAAACAAAAACAGGTTACAAGCCATAACTGAACAGAAAGGTGACCTACTAGTCTAGTTATGATGCTATGTAGGAATTATGTAGATTATTGCTTTCAAGGGAATATTTTAAATATTATCCATCACTTTAGCAAACTCTTCCTCTGATACATATTCTCGAACTCGATATAAATATGGAGTTGTTTACATTTACATATCTACAGTTTATCTTCCCTACCATTACTACTAGAATAATCCATTGGTCATATGGTCATCTGCTTACATCCAATAAAGGGTAAAAGTTGGCTTTGGGATGACAAAATGTTATCATTTGGCAGTTTTCCCAGGACCACAATAGTAGCAGATAACCATAATTCGATAATGCTGAAAAAGGAATTCTTTGCATATGCCATAAACCACACATGCACACTCATCAAGCACATGAAGGCCTAAAATTCTGAAAAGGAGGCACAAAGTTACAAGAACTGTACATATACATATACACAAGTTGACAAAAATGCCATTTAGGAGCTTTCGTGAAGAGAAACGATTCTAAGCCATTGACCCATGATTTGCTATTCAAGTGGAAGATATTCTGGATACAGTATATGCTACATCATCGAGATTTTTTTTTTAGTATATTGATGAGGTCCAATGGATTGACAAAGAATGGAAACGTAATTTTTGCGATACACCCCCTTCATTTTAGTTTGTTACTTTGGCTACCCAGAAAATATATACAACAAACAGAAAATGTTTTCCATTGTAAATATAATTCAAGATTTGCTAAAAAGGAATTATTGTTGATAGCCACACAATTGTTCCCAAGAAAGTTCTTGTAATTTGCGCAATAAATTTAGTTTGATTTTTGCAAGAGTCTTGCACTTAAGGCAGAATTGATTTCTAACTGGCAAAAGTAGAATTGTGGAGCTACTTGCCAATAAAGCTATTTTACTATCTATGATAATAGATAGAATAAAATCTAGAAGAAATTCACTTTAATTTCACATTTCAGAAGGAATACGTAATATGATATTAACAGATGACGTTAACAGTTGATGACGTGTTTCACGGATGAAATTAGAAATTAAATTAAGTAAATGCTCTTGTTCATTTACTTTAAACTTTAAACGCAAAGAGTAATGTAACGAATTTATGCCCTACAGAACCATCAAATATGAACGAGCCTTTTTTGGCTGAGCGTCGGTAAGGGTATTTTGGTGCCACTGGGCAATTGAAGTTGTTATGTTGGGATGCCTAGAGTATGGGAACCATACCAACCAGCGTGTCCTGTGCTTTTTTTAGTAGCCCTCACGATGAATGTGTAGAATGTGTTTCGTCTCTATTGAGTAACGCATAATTATAAAGCTCCTCACCCGTGAAAGCATGAAACCATCCGAAATTTACCCCGGTCTGCAGGCCCAGTTCGTGAAAGATATCCTTTCATGGCCAAGAGTGAAGGTTCAGTGCAACGAATTCAAACAAGGGTGTTGCAAATTAAGTTCAAACATATCACCCCCACACCAGTACGACTAATGAAAACATTGCACGTTTTCGTGAGCTTCTCGAATGGGATGGACGCCTCGCAGTGACAGAAATTTCGGAAGAAGTTACCAGTGGTTGAGGCATATATTCATTGTGCTTGCGATGCACTGGAATATTTCACAGTAAAATTTTATACCAAAGATTGTAGATTACTTGCAACATTTATCGGTTTATATTTTCCAACCTCCCCTTCCCCAATTTCCTCTCGCTTAAGTTATATAAATATAGAGAAATCATCATCTAATACTTCCAATATCGACAAATGTACTTCAGCAATTGTCGTATATGTATTTGTAGGAATTCATAGTCAGAAAGAGAAGTAACATTTTAGTAGAATACTGGATTTCAAAACTTGCTACAAAGCGCTTTTAATAACATTTGAATAGGTATTTCTGGGCTACTGTTTTAACCGCAAAACTTCAACAACGATGCACTTACGTCTAAAAATTAGCTTATGAAGTTATTTACTACTTCAAACTTTTATTACATGCACTAATTCAAAATCCAACATAAACTGATTTACTTGAACTGAAATTCATTGCACACCACCACCTCCTAATAGAAAAAGTTTGGTCAAAACATTGAAACTATTCTCTTAACAAGAAAAAGTTGTGAAATGAAACGAAATTTCAACCACATCACTTCAATATTTAAAAAAAAAAACTTTCATAAAAGTAGCAAATATCCTTTTAAAGAGAACACTAAAAGCTCTACTCTAATCTGCATCATTCTTTCCCAACAAATGTAGCATTATAAGTACAAAACAATTTCAATTCAGATTGCTGTATATTCGGCACAAGTACCAGCAACACAGGGAGCTTAATTTAACAACTGCAAATCAAATAATACACTTGGTAGTGTTTAAAATATATGCAGAAATTTTGTAGATGTAAAATAAGTGGGAAAAAGCTCGATAACAAAAACATTGCCAAAAAAATCTTGAAGAATAATGGACCTGCTTTATGGAATAGGATTTCTGTCAATGAGATATAAGGCACTTATATTTATAGACAAAGTACCTTTTTATATCTAGGATAATAAAGAATTATTAATTCCATCGAAAAATAGGGAGTTGAATGTAGTATCTCACAATAGCAGAGTTCTTAAAGTTTTTGCAAAGTTTATAAAATAAAAAACATGTTATGAATTCATATCATAATCTATATATTAATTATACAAAGAAAGCTCCCGGTTCCGTATTTCAGCCACTTTTTTTTATATGGAGTTTCATCAAGCTTTTCTTGAAATTTTATAATGGCAACACTGATCCGCATCAGTTCGGGGTTGTGTTCATTACTTTGGGGTTGCGTTCCTGGATAACTTTGGTGTTAAGCTCGGTGTTCGCCACCGATAAGTATGCAATACATGGATTTATTGGAACTTTTTTCATTTCATTATTCTGCATGGTAAAATATTTTGCAAGCGTCTTTTTACTGCTTGCTTAAATGGAAGGATTAGGCCTACAGGGGACACCTATGAAAAAAACGCGCTTTGAAAGTTAAGGTGGAAATTTAGGGAACATATAAAAACGTTATGTCACTCATATACTTACAATTTGTGCAATTGCACAGCGGTTTCCTAGTTAATCATAATTATCATAATTAATAAATTCTTATCCACTATTCATTGCAAAAAACTACACCCACCCTTTGAAATTAATTTAATCAGAGAAAACATTTTCAATTTAAACTAAACGAAGTTAGTTAAAATTTGCTTTTCTGAAACATTTAATAAAGACCCAAAAATGTAAATTTCAAATCATGCTAAATTTTTAAAGCATTTTATTTTAACAATCCTACAACTTGATACGAAAAACGCCAGCGTGTGGGATTGGAATCGAACCAGCGATCTCCCGATTTCCGCAAGATCAGGAAAATTTAACCTAACAAATGTTGCGAGGAAACTACAATTTTTAGCACGAAATTTTTACTGTGCAACAGTAAACTGTGTGCGAAGCCACGTAAGTACAATACAATTCTCGTCAGTAGAATTGCCTGAACCACTGATAACCAGCTAAATTTCCGCGTCCTTTGTACTAATCAAACCTACGTCCACAGAGCAGAAAGTGTGCAGACGTGAACGTCAATCCGGTCAACTACCGAACCGTGGGTTGATTTCAAATTATGATATTTCGACCCTATTTAACAAATTTCCATCTATTGTTTCCCAAACCACAAAAAGTGGAATAGCGTAGTTAGGTTGGATTTAAGGAAAACTGGAGCCTCTAGGATTCTGCTGACATTGTAAGCATTATTTTACTGTTCTAACATCCTTCAAAATAATTAGGCAAGCGTCAATTACTACCGGGTAAGCTACCAAACCTTATATGGGGTCAAACTTCCTCCATCTTCCTTGGAAATTTGATGTACTTTCCATCATCGACATACTATACGAGGACTCTGTGCTGAAATTGTAATGCTTCCTTCAATATGTGACCCCTGTGATACACACGGTTCCTTAACCCTTTCCAGTCCAAAACAAATTTCACCAGGTCCACAATAGAAATTTTTTATCATTTTGAATAAATTCACAGGAATATTATTACAAATTACATGAGGTAGTGTATAAGTGTAAGTGTTAGTGTATACCAAATAGCGTCTTCTCCTCTGTCCTCTTGCACCATTTAACTACGAAAATTGGCCATGCATTAACCATATTGAAGGTTTAAAGTGTCAGTCGGCTCGGCTTCGGCGTCACATATATAATACGATTTTTTTAAATAATATTAGAGTATCTTACACGAAGGTGATATGGCTTTGTCGGTAGTCGCACTAAAGTGAGAATTCCGAATAAGCCTTGCGATCCTCTCTCCTCCTCTTGCTGGGAATGCATTCAGAAGTGAGATGTCCCACCTCCACTTGTGCCAATATCTCCTCAGCTCCACTCTGATAGTGGGTACTATAGACAAATTGCTATTTGAGGCCCTCGACATGGAGAAATTGTAGCAAGGGGCTCGTTTTGCCCCGACGGTATCTATATCAAGGTCACCTTACAGTAAATCTGGTTGACCAGAACTTATAAGTGAGAGCAGCCTTGGGAATCCCGTACGCTCCGGCTCGATCGTAACAAATCCCGACAAACAATTAAGGCTTCAGTACCCAGCAGTTTTGTCCGAGAGTTCGGATAGCTTAAGGGTGCCATTTCCATTATTGTGATCTTGTAACAAGAAACTTTTTGGATTTCTCAATATTTCCCTCACTTCTTCGCCAATGTGTTCCGATTTCCCCTGTAGTTTTTATTGTATTCAGTCAGGGGCCTTTGCTATGCCAAACAATCCTAGATGGTCTTATTAGTAGGATGCTTTCACCGATGAGTTTTAAACCCAGAAAACCATAAATAATATACCACGGTGCTATTCATTGAAACAACGTCTGTAAAAAATGTGATATCAACACATCCCTAAATATAGAACAAACTTTTTACCTTGAAAGGAGACACTTCAAATTACAAATTCTCTTCGAATCCAATCACCACAAAAACTCAGCAGACTTTTATGCAAATGGAAAGGTTTTCAATTTGCTTTGATAATTTCGAAATTTACATTCTCTACCCATGTGAATCTCACCAATTTCCACGCCACTGTGAAGAGAACTCTCTAAAAGTATCTCTGATTTCATAATATTAATTTCGACTAAAGACAAAAAACACCTAATTTGTTTGCAGAACCATTTCATTTCGAATGAGACTCCAGTATTAATTATTTTACTTTATGGGGAGGTAAATGCCTTTAGGTACTGTCTTAATTGGTAAAATTAATTGAGATCTCACTTTTCTTTAGCTCAGAGTAACCAGCACAAAAGAATTTTTGAAGAAGCATTGAATCCCTGAAATTCAAGGACTCCTTTTTATGTAATTGGCTGGTTATGTTTTGATCCCTTACTGAATACAAATGTCTACTTACGGACGGTATATTCTATTCATTTGATTGCTTGATAATTATTACATTCAAGTGAGCAAAAATGAAAAGGGTACCAAGGAGAATATTAATTTAATGTAATTTTCTTTGAGTTGTAAGTAGTTCAGCTTTAATACATTTGATGTCGAATTAAATAGAGATTAACCTTTACAAATGTTCCATTAAAAATTTACAAATACTATTAAAAAATTAAGTATGTGGTTATTACAAGCATTTTTCAGTACAAACAACTAATCTCTACTTGCAAGGGAAGGCTAAAGCTATAGGGTCGGGGATTTGAATGAAAATTTAGTAGTTCAAAAAAGGCATATACGGGTCCGAGGTTTTGTGCTAGTTGCTAAATTTAGGCACTTCGTTCTTATGGGGCTTATAATGAGAGGTATGTATGTACCATTAGGGTTTTGCACATCAATCTAAAGGGAAAGAATTGGAGTTATAATTTATAAAGCAAAATACCAGATTTCATCGACATTTAAAAAAATCAACTTTTTTCCAAAAATTGCACTCGAAAACCAAAAATTTTAACTTTAAAAGTTCATATCTTTGGAACGACGAGAGGGAATCGAGTGATTGATGACTCATTGAAAAAATGAAGTTACCCCTATAATAAAAAATTACCCTGTGATATATCAAATTAATGGGAAACTTATGGAGATTCCGAATTATACAAGAAAGATGTATGTTAATAATTGCGTTTTTCGAGAAATTTGCGCACTTATGTGAAAAAGGGTAAAAAAAACGCCAAAATTTTGATTTTGAATATTCATACCTCCTAAACAAAGAGAAGTAAAGGAGTGTATAGGCACTTGTTTAAGACTCACTGGTGTTAGTTATAATATGGGCCTTAATTTGTACATGTTTAATATGAGCTACTATATGGCATTCGTGGTAAAAAACGACCAAAAATCCTTTTTTCAAGTGTCGTTATCTGGAAGACCGTTAGAATTTCCTCTCCTCCTCCCCTCTCCTCCCCCTCGCAAACAATGTTTTGTTTGTCTCATGAACGCCTGATTGGTCACTTTAACTGGGGCATTCTGTAGACTGTAGAAAATCCGAAATTATCAATATCCCAATTTTACCCAAATGGTGGACTTCCGACCAACCTATTTATTTTATTTCGAGTTTTATATCAGAAACGGGCAGATATTATTGGATTTTTATTTCCTAACTAATAGCTCCCATTACTCAGTTAGTAATGAAGCGCGTTAAATGAAATTGAAAAGATATTGCTCGTAATTGCCCGCGGTACATTAATTCGCCCATTGGAAATAATTTACTGTCAAGGCTGAAATTTCTTCTAATTTTTATGTCAATTGCCTACGGAACATTCATTTTATTGGCATTAATCATTCAATGGAAGCCAAACAACATTTAAGAAAGTTAAGTTGAAAATAACAATTCCGTGAGTAGATGGGTCATCACATTTAACACATGTTTTAATTATTTGGGAATTTATGAAGCATGAGGATATTACCAGGCTAACTAAGGAAGCTCACGACTCTCTTTTTTCGATTTCAGTGTTGCTTTGGGATTGGGCAGTTATTTTAACGACAGGCTCCTAAAGCTTTCTCAGCAGACTACAACTCAATTCAGTTGGGCATTTTTTATCAATTTTTATGCCTTTCTTCTTTTTTGCATTTATGTTTAGAAATATTTCAAAGAGGAATGTCGGTATTAAATGGAAATATCGAGATGTCGGTCCAACTGTGTAAGTCCTTCTAGACCTTACAAGTATCCGAAACAGATAAATAAGTATTTTTGCGTTGAAAATACTCGCGTACAATCAAAAGCACTCTCTTTTGTGTACATGTTCTAATTCGGATTGAAGAAACAGGCAGTTCAAAAATTGTACAAACTATCGTAATTGATCTGCATCCATTGGTACAGAGTAGTTCTCGATAGGTCTGGCAGAATTCCTTCATTCGAAATTTTGTGACCCACCCAGAAATGTGACTGAGGTTTGTAAAAATAAACATTTTTGGGGATTTAATTTTAAGTGATATTTCCGTAACACACGGTTGTTCTGTATTTGTGGCATATTTGCATCGGTTCATGTAGACTCACATTTAATAGAATAGCAACGTAAATAAAGAACAAATATTGATTATTTAAAATCAATAATACATTCTGCTTTAATTTATATCTATCTAACCCAAAACGCTTAAAACTTCGAAATCCCTATATACTCCTCTTCCTTGAATATCTCTTGGAAATATAATTCCAAATGTTTAAACAAGATGGTGTATAAAAATTTGAGGTTTGTCCAATATGAGATTTATGAAAGCTTCAAACAGAAACCTATTTATATCTGAAAAAATTCAATGTAAATTTTTGAAGGAAAACTCATAGTGTTGCCTCACGGGTACGAAGATATTTATTCCAAGAAATTCTGTGGATTATCCAAGAAAAAAAAACAAATATCTCTAGAAATATGATTATACTTCGAAAAAACCATATGTTGAGTTCACATTAAAAGTACATTAAGCCCAATTATATACTTACATTAGTGATATGAAAAGATTCAGATACACTTTCTTGTTTGTAGTGATATTAATATTTTCAAAATTCGTGATACTTTGAGCCAATGCCTACTTAGGTTTTAATGTTGGTAAAATTAAATACATTTGGTATTAAATAATCATTGGACATGCTGTGTGTTAAATTTTGATATTTCAACTCTAAACACAATCCCATCTGATACTTTTAACTTATCAATCTTCAGGGGTCGGATTATCTACACCTTGTAGTTGCAATGGGAAACAACCAATTTAATCCCTAATTTGGAATGGTTTTAATAAAATACACACAAAGTTCGATAACCACATTTTATTGCAACGTTTTAATGCTAGTTACTACACGTGGTCTCTGCGTATCATGCCAGTTGTAGATAAATTTAGACAGAAATACAACACCTGAATTTCAAACCAAAATTGTTAAATTCAAGCAAAATTGTCAAACGAAATTGTAGTTATAGCCCTCTGTTGTTGCTATCATAACATTAGTGGCGCCTGTAAAACTCACTCCATAGTCATACAGTCTAATAACTGGTAATGTTTGGATACAATCCCAATTACTTAACGCCAGAAATAGAGCCAAATCCCTTCTCATTAAAGTGGAGCAGATCAATTTGCCATAACTTAATTATACCGGATTTTAGGTTAGAGCCGGGTATTTGCTTGCTATTTTGCTACGTTTTACGACTCTTCCTGGGAAGGTGTGACTGTTAACATCACGATTCATCCCATTTTATAGAAGAAACGTTCATGGGGTGTTTATTACTGCTATGTGTAGTGTAATGTGAGAGTAATATCAAGAGGTATTTTAGTTGCCTAATTCCCTAGTTGTGATACATAATTGGAAAGGGATTAATAATGTTTTACGTACTAGAGAATTTTTCAAAACCACATCCACCAGTTTATATATAGTTTAGATACAAAATTAAAAAAAAAACTGGAATAGAGCAATGAAATATTTTAATACATTAATTTTTTATGTGGTATTTAGGTTGAGATTTCTAGAACAGGTGAAGGTTTTATAAATAGGATAAATCGTATCCTTTGCAATCTTTTCACAGTAACATTGTTTAAGTGTTAGAGAAACTTAACATCCATGTGGTCTTACAGTTTCCCAGTTTCTGGATTTTATACATTTAGTGGACTCAAAAACAATCAAGAAAATGCTACTGTTAAGGTTCAATGGAAAATATTGCAAAAACAAACTAACCAAAACTGTTATATTCAAAGATAATTTAGATGAGGATATGTATTTTAATTTTTTTGTGTTGCACATACCTTACATAATAATATCCACCCTACAAATTCTACAAAACCCTTAAAATGAGTTTAAAAGACAATTGTGAAGCAAACACACACTAAATATTGATATCAAAATTGTTTGAAAATATAACTCTCTCCCTTAAATTCAAAATATGGAACTGAATCAAATTTCTTTCCATTAAATATAAGGAAAAAAATAGATAAATGTATTGTTTTATATATCTATTATTTGCATTCTCAAAAATTTATTTAACATTTACCACCCAAGGCAAACCCATTAATCAGTGAGGAAAAATTTCTATTTTACTTAGTTAAAATCTTTTTTGAACGATTTTAGTAATTTATATTGCCTGCCAAATTTTTATAATATATTTCCATTGATAGTTGACGTAATTAATTTATTGATCTTACGTAAAATTTAATTTTATTGATCTTACGTAAAATGTGTACGTGGTAAACATGTTTTTATCCACTACCCAAAAATTGTTTCAAATTTTAAATTTGACACTCCCTCCATTTATATTAAAACATCAGTGGCTGCCTCTATTTAATGAAATCATCAGATTTTATTGTGTTGCGTGACGTGCTTGGACAAAACAAAGTTATAAAAAGTTTCAAATGTTAATTTTTATAAATCGCGTTAAAATTTTATTCGATTATCGATGATTTTAGAAAACTTCTACACCCAATTAGATAATTTTTCCACTTTTACAATTTATTGCAACTTCAATGATTCTTTGAAACAAAATATGAAAGACCCCAATAGCTAAAACTATTCCAAAATAACCATAACTTCATATGACTCAAAATTGCATTTTTATATCTGATGTACAAAATTTTCTACGTTGCCGTCATTTTACAAAATGCATATTTTTGCTCCCGAAAATCCAAAGCTTTTGAAAATTTATAATATTTCTTAACATTTGACCACATGCATTACTAATTCTGTTACACTGTTAATCTAGAAAGTTGACCATAATATCATAAAAAAGAGTCCCTAGATATTTCCATAAGTAAAATATCCGGTGTAAATCAAGGAACCTTGATCGCCAAATGTAATCTTCGTCCCGACCAATCCATCTTGCACCTTAACTTTCATTCTAAAAACGATGTACTTCAACTGAGACACAAAGTGGGGTTCTATCATGTATGGACCAGATCATCCTACGAGCATTCACGCTCTTACACACTACTGCAATTAAGTTGCTTATTACCTCCCTGATCTCATCTCTAATCATATCAACCCTCGGTCGGAAGCCTTCCCTTAAGGTTCCAATAGTCTGGAGAAAGATATTGTTTTTTTTTTAGCTATTACCTAGGCTCAGGAAACAATCCTGTAATGCACGCAGGACAGCTCAGACAGAAGGAAATTTTAGTGAAAAGAAGATTGAGAAATTTTAACCTGACAAATGTTGCAAGTTAGCCACAATTTTAGGCATAAAGTTTTTACTATGCAACAATCGCAGAGGCTTTGCAAATACAATTCTCGTCAATAGAATTGCCTCAACCACTGGTACGCAGATAAATTACTGCGCCTTTAGCAGGATTCGAAGCCGCGTTCTACGAAATCTAATTTGGTACTTTGAATAAATCTTGTGTGGTATTTTAAGTACTTTGTTTTCTTACTTATGTACCACATCCGGCATTCTTTCGTAAACCAACTGTTTCGCCTAGCTTCATAGTATTTTTAATATTTCTCTAATAATGTTTAAAGTTCGATTCAACCTCGTTCGGTCTGTCTGCCTGTTCGGTAATCCAGAAAAAGTTGCATTTAATTCGAAAATCGTATGTACTGATATTCATCTAGATCTAGAACAGATTTCTTTTCCTGCTGAATTCGTATTAAGCTCGAAATATGACTCTATCTCGAGAGTCTACGATTCTAAATGCATCTTCCTTAATTCACGATATTCAGAGAACGAAGATTTTTTTCACTTCTACAACCATGAAAGGGGTTCGATAGGTTTCGTTACTTCCAGTTACCATCGGACTTACTACAGTCAAAGTATCTATTTCATTGCATTACACTGTATTTCTAAAATTATATTTGCAAAGTAGAAAAAAAGAAATGTCTGTAATCTAGTCATCACAGATGCTTTCCGGAATTTACTAAAAGTTCAGAACTTGTTGACATATGCCTACATAAATAAAACAAGCCTAAAGAATTATCCTCACTTCCCCCAAACAATTCTATTAAATTCACTTGATTATTTTGAACGAGAATTTACCATTTGTTTGAAAAAGGGTCAAGTCAAATTAATTTTTACACTTTACCCACGTCAGACAAATATGCAACTTTTCCAATATGTCAATTTGTGAAAAATTTTTCTCATTACTTTAACAATCTCTTTCTTTCTAGGCTGATGTTCTTACTCTATTTCATTTTAACAAGACGAGCTCACGAAACACCTGAGACCACTTAAGATAAATTGAAAAAAGGGAAGAACAAGTCAACTAAAGCTTGTCCTAAAATGTTAACTAGACACCTCCGCACATAAAATCTGCTTGAGTTAAATGACTTGAAAAATGAATTCCACTACAATTCGAATAGTATAATTTGGAGCATTTGATTTCTGATCCATGACTACATTCCGTAATCACAGCAAACACAGGTGCATGTTTATTATTGACACAATTGTTTCGGCCGGTTCAGTGGCTAATTAATTCCCTCTGGATCAATGCTCTTGTAAACACAACATTTGGGTTGAAAGCATTATTGACTGCTACTATATGTTGAATTTTGACAGAACATGCCAGCCCTTCCAGCAACATACAAGTACATCGGGTGCTGAAATATTTGTGGAATATTCGAGTAAATTGGTTATTGAAAATGGGAATATCATCATTATATCCACATTTTGCAATCCTTCAATAACTTTTAACTTAAAGAGAAATTTTCATATTAAAGAAGTTGGATAATGTATTCAGGTCTGGAATTCAATATTCTTAAAATAAACCTATAAAATCCAACCTGAGCCTTTTGTCCTCAGATTGTTCTAATCCACCCCAGCTAAAATTGTGGATTTCTTAGTAACAACTTCTTAGCAAATTTTCATAATTGAAAACGTGGTGATATAATTTGTCAGGGGGCTCTGTTTCCTTTTATGCTTCCGGTCTTCAGGATTTACACTGGAAACGTTTCCCCAAGAGAAATTATACTTTCTGTACTTTAAGACAGCATTTTAGTACATGCAAATTTAATGGACCAGAACCACCACCAAAGTCCCCATTAACCAGCAAATAAGAATGGCCACAAGTCTTAAATGCGGATAAAGAGCACCCACATCCCACCTAAGAAATTGAACTTTTAACTGTTGCTGTTATGAGTATCTTATCTTTCTGTAATTTTACATTGGCTTAGTCGTATGTGTGATACTCATGTTGAGTGCATACTAAAGTGGATTTATTAAAAAAGATGAGAATAAATTGATTTCATATTCGAGCTTTGTTCATTGATAAAATTTTTAAGTAGGAAAGAGTACGATTGTGAACTAGATTAGTTGCATCACCGGTCAGCGGTGACCGGCATTTAAAAGCTCTCTCACGACAAAGACATTTTACCACGCAGATCTCTCACGAAAGCTTTTATGCTCAATGCAGCAGTCAACGTGTTAAAGAGGAAATGTTGTCAATAGCAGAGAAGAATAGAAAAGAATTAGAATGTGGTGAAGCTAACATAGTCTGTACACTGCCACCATAAATTGGCCTTTTATAGTTCCTCCATCTGCCCCACTCTATCAAGGAGGAGCAGTATTTTTGTGGAGATGTTCTCGAAGTCTGCAGGCCTCATCAGATGTGCCCTAAATAGCTGAAAGCGACAATATGCTACTGCCTCGCACTCGCAGAGAATGTGCTTCAACGTTTCATCCTCTTCGAGATATAGTCTACATACATCGGTGGTTACAATACCCATCCGATTAAAGAGTTTTCTAAGCTTACAGTGTCTAGTAAGAGCTCCGACAACGATTCTTATTTGATTCTTCAGCAATCTTAATTGTTCCGAAGTTCTTTTTTGGGAGGAGTTTTTGACAAATTTTTTTATTTGCCTCGAACCCCTTTCCACTACCCACTGATTATAGAACCAGATGTTAAGGACACATTCGACAGTTCTTTAAGAGATATAGAAAAAGGGTTTTGGTCCCAATAGGGGCATAGATGCACCCTTCTTGGGTAGCTTATCTGCCTCTTTGTTACCCTCCGTTGTACCGTTAGGTGATTCCGAGCACTAAGGCCAACCAGTTCTTGAACAAACTCCCACGTTAGTTTCGCCATGATTTGAGAGGATATGGCTATCTAAATAGATATATATTTTCTTATTCGTTTAGTTTTGAAGTAGGTTTTCTTCTTCGCATTTGACGATGGCATAAACCTCCGCCTTTTCATTAGAACTTCGGAACTGCTTATGACGGAGATAGAAATAATACGCTAAATACTGCGAATGACATGGAGGTTAGGGGTCAAAATAACCCCTTCGATAGTTCCAGTGTTAAGATTAGTGGTTTGTCTAGAGTGAGGTTTTACTTATCTTCCGCATATTTTGCCGTGTAGTAAAGTTAAAAGAACTCCATAAAGAAACAAGAAACTAATAAAATTTATCATCTACAGATACAGCGTTGTTATTGATCTCCAACCCCTGCTTTATTTCACAAAAACTTCTTTCAAAAGGTTGACAAAACAACATAATGGCAAATTAATGACAGAAATCCCCAAGGCTCTAGTGTTTACTTGCAATGACTACAAAAAACAAAATGTAAAAATAATCAATCTGGGGTCATTTGTCAAATTGTTGCAATCCTTAAAACTAATATATCATTACATCATATGCCAACATTTGTGTTCCCTCCGAATAATAAAGAGTAAAGCTTCCCGAAAAAAACCCATTTCAACTACATTACTCCAGAGTGTAATATTATCCTCCAAACTTAAGCAAAGCCATGCAATTTCATTGGTAATAGACTGTGATTAGGGCGGGCGTAATTGACTTTTAAAAAAATATTTAAATTGCTTGCAACCACGTAATTATCTCAAAGTAGTGGTTTAAAACAATTAGGCTCTCCTGAAATTTCGTGTGACAGGCAACTTTGAAATCGAATCAGGAGCAAGTAATTTCAACAGCTTGAAGTAAGG
>QYTT01094567.1:60759-71502 GCA_006980735.1 Dasypogon diadema
AGTTGATCAAACCCTTCGTAGGTTAGACTTTGTCCTGCCGAAGGGACTTAAATAATTTCCCGTGATCATTAGGATAAAATCGGCGGCAATACGAGATATTTTCGGCAGCTTCAAGCAGGATGAGAGAGCCGGATGAAAGAAAATGAAAATTAAGATAATCTAAATACTTTTTTATTAAATATGACAAAAGAATAAGAAGAATAGTGATCGTAGAAGCTGCGACTACCGGCGTGACTTGGCCTCTCTAACGACAGAAGAAAAGTCGCAAACAGCAATAAACCAAAGCACAGTCAAAGAATTGAATACAGCAGATTTCAGATAATCTGCTAGAAACGATAAAAATAGTCTCAGAGGTAAAAGAAGGCACAAGATGTCGCAAATTGCACAAGGAGCGACGGATAACTCAAATCACGCGACATAAAGGTGGTATGCAGGTTTGTTTCAGTCATACAAATAACGCCTCTCTTATGGGATTGTCATCCGTGCTACTCCACGCTGTATTGTGCAAGTTATCATCACACTTAATGGTTCAGGCCCCTGTCTTCGCCCTCTCCTTGATGCACTGGTTCCTCCAGCTCCTCTGTGGGGGGAGGTTCTGGAGAATCATAAAGACGGTACACAGAAGCAGACACCAAAGCACCACTTCTTGCACCCATCCTCACCCCAGTGTGGTCTGACGTATACAGGTACAGCAACAGAACCGCCTGTATCCCATGCCTCATCATCCCCACACTTCCCGGCAGCAGACACTTTATCCAGCTTTTTGGAAGTTGATGCATCCCTACAGTAATGGAGATTAAGTTGGCAAACCTTCAGATGCTGATACTGATACTTCGGAGCTACCGATTAACTATTTTTTCCATCTCAGTAATGTCACATACCGGCAACAAAAGGCCCCCCCCACAACCCCTGGAGTCAACTTCAACAGAGGGTGGATTTTGCGGGTTAACCGATTTACCTGTTCCTGTATCCCCAGTTTTTTCATTCCCATAATTCTGTATCTATCTTGGTCTGATCTTTCAGCGTTAATCTGTTCGGCATGAGACACCCTACTGGCAGCTCATCAGTATCTGTGTTACTAACTCACTATCTCCGACATAGCTTATCGCATTACTAAGATACACAAGCTAAACTTCCCCACGTCGACAAGCTGTAGATACGTCGGAGGAATAGATTGAGGATAGTGTAATGGCCTACAGATTTGAAGATCAACTGCGAATATGTAAGAACGAGTAGCCGCGGACAATTTACTACAACTCATTATTACTTTCTTTTCTTCTCTACGTGTAGGGTATAACATAAATGTTTTTAACAAATCTTAGCTTGTTTTCTTGTGTAATTAAATTTCCCTGCTCTTTTCTATATTTATATATTCCAGCCAAACCAATTACAAATCTTGGTGTTTTCAAAACTTTATTTAAATCCAGTGCAGCATGTTGAGGACTTGCCTGTTACGACATTAACTTTTCCTAAATCTTTTACTTCACATGAGATAAAAACCACCCCAAAATCCCCTAAGATTTTTTACGAGGATACACTATATTTTCCAAGCATACGTAGTTAAAATTGAAATAACGTGATAAGGTAAATTAAGCGTGAGGTTAAATTTCCACCACAGCCTTTTCTGGTAGTCTGATAAGAGGAATATTAAATTTTTCATCACCTGCATTACTCTTAAACCAAATTCCTCAAAAAGCCAGTCTTTGCGCTTTATCATTATACTTTCATAGTACTACTATGCACATGTGGCATATGTACTGAGAGGAAGCTGCACTTCGTTCATATCTACTTGTAACGATGATGATAAAGCGGGGTTGCACATTTGCTGACGGTGTAGAAATCACCTTAATGCCATTACATTATTTATGCTTGTTAGTTTCAGACTTGTGATCATTTTATTCAGCACGGGTTATAATTTCCTGGCAAAGACTTATCTGGCAGACATGTCGTAAATTCGTCCCAAACTTAAATCTCATCTTCTTGTCTGCTCTGAACAGCGAAACTTATATAGGAGATACTACTTGAACACATTTATCTTGGCTGAAGTTCTCCTCTACCCGTGGCTCATGTTCTTGATGCACTTTCTACTTCATGTCATACATGTATTCAATATTTCCACGAAACGCCTCCTGCTCTCATACATTCCTTTGGTGTCAGTATGAAATGTTAAGGGTAAATATAGCATCCATATCTCAGAATAAGGAGACAAAGTATTATCTCGTTACCACGAATAAAAATATAGAGCAAATCTAACAACTACATCATACTGTTGAAATTGTTATAATAAATTTTTGGAAAGTTTTGATTTTCCAAAAATAGTGCCATGGAGATCTTCAAGAATACCAAATACTCCTCCCTTTAGAAGTGCTTGATGATGTGGAATTTTAATTTCTTATTCCAGAAATCCAGAAAACGAAGATAACCCATTTCACTAAATATTCACAAACTGTGAAAAGATACTGAGAGTATATCATCTCACTATTCCTTCTTTTAGATTTTAAACAGACATAGAACTGTATAGATATAAACAGAAAATGTGTTGTATTGCCTTAACCGCTATGGAATTACTTCGAAAAATCACTGTCGAGGGCTCCGGAACATTGATCCTAAATGTAAACAACACCACGAATGTGTTCTACATAAACAATGACTGAAATAATTGCAGAGCAGTTCGGCAGATTTTCTTCTCTGTGGGCGTGGATTCGATTCCTGTGAAGAGTACGTTGCGGTTGAGATTACTGACAGGAATTCGCAAAGTAAAATTAGAAAAACATTCTCTGTATTTTATGATTCAATCTAAGACGTTTTCCAAGCAGATCGTTAGATATGCTGATGAGTAGGGAGAATTCCAGCTGTTATCGTAGAAATTATATCAAACCTTCATGAGTCTACTTACAATATGGGGCTCGAAACCAATAAACAAAAAGCAAGTTACCTTTAAACTTCCCAGGGTTATAATAAAACCTGTGAAATGAAGGGGTTGAAAACGTAGGTTCTAGCAAAGCAACAAAATAGGGCGCTAGGAATATTTGAGCTACAAAATCTAACATCTATTTGTAATGAAGTCCAAGGCAGAAATTATGAATATATGCTAAGATTAAATTATAATATACAAACTCTTTGACAGTTTCTAAAAACCAACTGATTTTGAAGGTTTGATCACCTGTCTAAAATGAATAATTACAATAAATTTTAAGTTATCTTGGTAAAAATTCCAAAGCAAAAGGTGGCATAATTTACACTGCTGAATTGGCTGTTCCACAAGCAACATTATTTCTTAGTTCTAAAATGAATTGACTCTCTATTCAAGAATTAATAATTCAGGACTTAGCACCAACTTGGTTTGAGGTGTCAACATCAACAGGAACCTCTTTTGGTCTCGGCCTACATTCCTAAAGAACTAAAAGAAGTTCTTCCGGATGAGGTTAAGAGACCAGTGCAATATTACAGGCAGAAAAACAGACAAACAGGCAATTGAAAAAAATCCTAGTGATAAATAATTTAGAAATTACAAACAAAGGAAATAACTCCAGCTTCATCAACGCTGTCCACTAGGAGGTCTTAGATCTAACTCTAGTCCGCGGACACCTGGTGAACAAAATAACAAATTGCCACGTTGTAAGAGAAGAATAAATATCTGACCACAGACATATTGGCTTCAATATAAAAGCATTCCACACAGGGCGGTAATTGACTAAAGTACCCAAGCTCATCGTCTAGTAATCCTATCATAAACTTGTTGGCGCTGATTTAAGGGAACTTAAAAAGGAATAAAAAGACCCCCGCGTAGATCTTGATTTTATCTCAACCCGACTTCAAAATCGAATCATAGCTTCTTCTTATAAATTGGTCTACGGGAGACAATAATAGTTTCCTTCACAAAGCCAGGACAACTTAACTTAACATAAGAAGTCAAACAATTTGGCCTTCCGCTTAATTGAAGACTTACCTGGAACCCTCATTTGAAAAAGATACTAAATAAAACTACCGCGACCTCATGCACGTGAAAACTGCTTTTTAGTATAACCTGTGGGCTTAAACCAAAGAAGAATATACTTGGCTATAATACAAATAATAAAAAAATAAATAAAAAAAAGCTGCATACGAAAATTGCAAGTGCTTGCTTGCCTAGGAGTTACACCTACAATGCTTACCTGTCCTACAGCAGT
Source organism: Dasypogon diadema (assembly GCA_006980735.1). Lineage (NCBI taxonomy): Eukaryota > Metazoa > Arthropoda > Insecta > Diptera > Asilidae > Dasypogon > Dasypogon diadema. The sequence goes on from QYTT01094567.1 coordinate 64,929, forward strand.
TTTAGAGGACGTCTTATCTAAAGAGAGAGAAAAATAAAATACAAGACCAGACAGCTTTTTAGAGCCCAAACATTGCGGATGGCAAATCACTTACAATTACAGTGTTCATATGGCAAGCCTCTGAAGGAATCGTCCGATTGGGCTCAGTTTACTTTACTTACGCCGGTGGCCGAGCTGAGGCGCACGTCAGAGGATTCTCTTCCCTGTTGACGTGGGTTCAGATCCCGCACAGGGCACGGCAATTTATCTGGGTACCAATAGTTAAGGCAATTCTACTGACAAGAATTGTACTTGTGAACCCGCTGGGATGTTGCACAGTAATAATTTCATGCCAAAAATTGTTGCTCACTAGCAACATTTGTCAGGTTAAAATTTCCGACTCTCCTCTTCCCTAATTTTAATTTTGATTTTAATATGGTACCTGTGTGCAATCTTTTTTTTATATTTTTTAATATAAGTTGAGATTTCGTACTGCAACCCTATGAAGCAGTTGTCCAATTTGACCCATTTTCAAACTTTATCTTTCAATTTTGATAAAGTATTTGTGTACCCAATTCCAAGATGCAAAATTAATTATACTATCGCACAAACAAACAGCGCTGAAGGTACTCCTTTCCTACAATTGTGTATCGAAAATTGTGTGGGGCTGCCTGAATAACTTGAGGGTACAACACAAGCAGACTTACTTTGATGAGAATACCAGGAAAGGACATGAATAAAGTTTTGATGGAATCGAAACTTTAGCCTGATTTGCAAAGAACGGTGTAGCTGGGAAGCAAGGTTTAAGGAAGAATACTGGAATACTTATCCAGCTTTAAGATAGCGAAGAGCTTTTCACAACAAACGATAAAGGAGATTGAGCCGAAGACCATCACGGCTTCTTCACTGGACATTGTTAAATATATACTAACATTTGAAGATAATGATCTGCAGAAGAAAGCTGAAATGGCTGTGCAAATGCTCTTCAGATGCCAAGACCTCGGAAAAGTATTTACAAGGCTTACGGTGGTTATGCAACTGTCACCGAAGAAGAAGATAAGCGATTAGCTCTACTATTGGGTTTAATTTTCAGCAGTTGGATGCAAATTAAATAGTAAAGATCGGTCACAAAAGATATATTCACGCAAAGCTTACGGACTGAATAGGCTGAAATGCAAGAAAAAATCTAAGTCGGTAGCTCGAAACCGAGCTCGAGTTATCATCTGGACAGACAGCAGACCAATGGATAGATCTAAAATGTTTTTTTTATTTCCAATTAATGGCTATGGAGTTAATTTCCTTGTGTCTTAAATATTTTTGGACCTTACGAACGTTTGCTTAAAATTATAATATCCTACATCTGGGGTATAAAAATTTAAGCGGAAATACAGGGTATTAATAAAGGACATTATCATTGTACACTTCTTTGTGAATAAACAATTCGGACACTTGCTGTATATGGTGACTTGAAATAGTTGTTAGGCTATTGAATAACTGTAAACACTCCCCTAAAACAGAATAACTGGAACACCTGCAATATTGTGTTAGAACTTAAAACACAACTTAATGCCATGTTATTTAAAAAAAAATCTCTATTTTGATCCATTTTCTCCATTATTTATTAATAACCAGTCCTTCCGCTTAAAAACACTAAACCATCAGAAAACTGTTGAATGCTTCATGTAGCAAATTATATTCAATTCCCATCAACAGGTGATGTGCAATAAAATCAGCATCCGAACATCGATTCATTCCCAAAGCCCATATAATTCCAAAGTATCGGAATCAAGTATTTGTGGGGGGGATGCATGTAATTTAATTTCCTAATTTTCAAACCTTGTTTCTCTCAACGTGTACAAAATCAAAATTCCAATTTTATTTACCGAAAACATCCGAAAAATCGGTCAAATTCCATTTCCCTCGGTTTGCTGTATGCCTTTGGGCAACATATCGGACATTCCTCCCTAACCGACGACGTAGCAATCAAATTTGGTCTGGACTAAAACGAGAACAATGTTTATTAGAAATCTAGATATATATCACCCAGAGTTTCCCTGGGGGTGGACTACGAACTACAAATCGAGCCCTTAACAATGAATATAACAGATCCGATCAGAATAGGTGATGGTAACCTCCCACTGAAATTCAATTCAACGAGGAAATTTTAACTCGTTGCCACGATGGCAGCACACATTTTATTTGCAAATTGTGATGGTGCAGGTCAGCAACATTTCGCTGCAAAGTATCGTAATTGGATTGTCTGTGGAAATGATTTTATGTATAATTTAAGAGATAGCTGACGATGGGTGCTATAGATAATAATGGATCCCTTACCAAAATTTTCAAAATATAACTTTCAGTGTCATTACGCATTATTTTCGTTGAAACAGCTTAAAAAATTGCTCACATTGGATAATATCTATTTTGTAACGTGTGAAACAAAAATTCCTGGGGAACATAGGATCATTTTTGTCCTTCAAAGATAAAATAAAAGACTTTATGGATACATTTTTGTGAGAGAATCGTATGGAGAACTACTCTACATTTTCCACGTTAAAAATAATTTGTAGGCACTTTCTGTTAAAGCTCTTGCCAAGACATGGTAAATGTAATTGTACAAGACCTAATTTATCATACAGAAACATTTATTGAAATTTAATACATATAGAAATGTTGTCTAAGTTCAGATTTTCAATAGAGAGTGAACATTACTGCAAAAGACACCATGCGAAAACATGATTTAATATTGAATGGAATCAATGTTCAAGATAAAATACTGATGTTGTTGTTTCCCTTCCACTCTGCAGATAATTAAAAACTGTGTTTTAGATCGTCCTATTCGTGCAGTATCCAGTTACCCAAATTATTAAATTTTTTTAAGTATTTCCTAAGCTCCAGCAACAACCCTATGATGCACACAGCAGCACAGTTTAGGGGTTTAGGGAATAATATTTTAGGGAAAATAAGATTGGGGATTTTTGTCTGACAAATGTCGCAAATAAGTCACAATTTTTGGCATGAAATTTTTGCAATGCAACATCCTAGCGGCTTTACAAATACAATTCTCGTCAGTAGAATGCCAGTAAAACAACTGACCTAGCAAATAGTCTGTTTTCAAATTTTTGGTAAGAAGAACAAGTTTCTGTAAACCTTGTTTTTAAAGTGATCCCACATGTGCACTTTAGGAGGATGGTCCATATTTTTAACAAAATATTGTCTATTTTTAATAATCCAAACTTTTTTTCTAAAAAATCAAAACTGAATAATTGAAAGACAGATAATTTGGGAGATGGAAATTGCTAGCGAAGTGGCAGCATCTAAAAATTCTAGAGGGTTTCAATTTCAGCGGTAAGGAAATCTCATCAACATGGCTGAGCCTAGTCCGTGTAGCCATAGAGGACACTCAACAAAGCTTTTAAAAATTTCGCCCTTTATTAGCTTGTTTTTAATTACAAGCATAAATTTGATATGAGAATAAAAATAAATTTGCGAAAACCCATATAAGGAAATACTTCTAAGTTTTCGTAAGCTGAAAAAATGAAGAAAAGCACTTGGTGGAACTCAAGTTTCAGAACTCAAAACTGAAAAAAAAAATTTTTCACTTTCTTCACTATTTTTTTATTTTATTTTTTTAATAACAAAATTAAATTTGGTCATTCAAATTCTCTTAAAAGATTTTCACTTAAAAGACTATCTCGTAACTTTTATGACAAATATGTTCCACTTAAAACATGTACCATTAAAAGTCGTCGCTGTTCATGGATAACTCATGCGATATCTGAACATGATTATCTATTTAGGCAATATAAAAAGATTGTTGATCCAGCTAGCCATACTAGATACAAAGTGCACATTTAATAAAGTTAGCCTCTTGCTTCATAATGGTAAAAAGAAATCGGTTCCTTTGGGCTCCGCTCCTCCTTTCCACCGTTTTCCTTCCCATCTCTCCCATATGAACATAGGATGATGAACAGACTCTTTTCTGATCCACGCCATAACGTCTAACCGTAGAGCTAGTCATAGAAGCATACCACAGTCCCTCTTTTCGCATAAGGCAGTCTAGAGTATAAGGCTTGCTCGAGTCTTTGCGCAACAGAGCCTGGCCTTAGCAGTATCCCACCTGACAAATCCATAGCACAATATTTTCATGATTCAAAATCCTTTTGTGTGTATTTTTAGCATTCCTTGCAGAAGTGTAACCAATAATACCAGCAAAAAATACTCGCATCAAGAACAATACAGAAATGTTTGCCTTTTGGTAAATTTTTTGAGAATTAAAGAAAGCCGACTTGACATTTTTCGAATTGAGCTATTTCAAATGGAATCATTATGGAGACAGTCTGCCTAAGAATTTCTGATTATTTTAAACAATACTAATAAACTCAGGAGAAGTAGGTTTGAGTATAGAGTAGAGTGGACAGCGAGGTTTGAATTCTCATCTCCTGACCAATTTCATCCAATCGCGAGCTAAAAAGTTTTTAAACCGTAACAATTCAGTAAAAGCTTTGTTTTTTCATTAATAAAATTAAATCATAATAAAAGCAGGAGAAATATGTCAAGTATATAAGGATGAAATTTCCATTACTAAGAAAACAGATAAAGGTTTCCAAAAGCTAGAAATCCCTCCTAGGAAATGCACATAATAATAAAGTACCAGGAAGCAACTTTTTACGATAATTCCAAACAAACTATAATCTGCTACCCTACTTCTGTACCCTCGAAACTATCATTGTAGTGCCTTCTATAGCCTTGCATTTTAAGCATAAGGTTCATAAGATAACTTCCTTCTGCAACTGTTTGCTCTTAAGCTTCCAATTTCTTGTATTAAACGCATGTTTGTCAATTCTCAAGAGGTCAAGGAGTAAAGTTTTCCTTAAGAAAATGTTTCGAACTTTCTTTACTTTCATCCATTTCCAACTCCTGACGATTCCCTCGGGTTGTCTTGTCACAGCAATGAAAGATTGTCCCACGCTATTATTTGCTCTTTATTCATTGTGTTTGTCTTCTTTTATATATTACAGTCGACAGTTTGAATCAATTTTGATACCAAATAAATAAACATTTGCGGTCTTCCCTGAAATTATTGTTAAAAAAGTGGAAAGGAATTTGTAACGCCCTGAACAATTTTTGTTTGACTTGAAAATTCCTTATTCTAACCAAGAGTTATAATTTTAGATTATTCGAATAAAACATCTTCAGGAATTTTATTAATGAACCTTTGAATTTGATCTTTTAGGCGGCTATAGTACCTAAAGTTAAACACTTTTAATTTTTACCAACTGAAGTCGGGTAAAATTGATTTTCTGAAACATTTATTAGGACCGAGAAATGTAAATTTCAATGATTGTAAAATTTTTAATTATTTATTTTAACGACCCTAAATTATTAGCCACCCCAGACAATGGCTTTTCTCATGCTAATAATTTAGGATCGTTAAAATAAATGTTTCAGTAATTTACCATCATTGGCTACAGTGCAGCTTTGCAAGTTGCAGGCAATTTACAGAAAGATTTTATGAACTGGAATGATCATTTGGAAATGTTGCCTTTATACTCGTAGTCGAAATTTGGAGACCAGTGCTGAACAGTGAAATAAAATTTTAAAAAAATCAAATTAAAAATTTAAAAACCCCCGACACGAAAACCTAAGTTCCCTTTAAAAAGTAAAAAAACGAAGCTAAGAACACACTCGATTAAGTCATCAATATTCTCTTTCAGTGCGCTTTCATTTAAGACCCCACTCGAGTATATTTGCAGACATTCGGTTATTCTTCCCCACTTTCACCCCCCACAACTTTTAAACGGCTCAACCGATTTTCATCAAACATGTCTAAGAACACTCGCACATAAGTCACCTTTAATACAAAAAAACTAAATTGAAATCGCTTCATCCGTTCGGGAGCTATGATGCCACAGACAGACAGACAGACACACACACAGACAGACACGTCAAGCTTATAACACCCCTCTTTTTGCGTCGGGGGTTAAAAAATAAGAACATAATTATCGTTCGGAGAATATCGAAGTTGACCACTACATTTGGTTTCTTTTTCGTCCGTCTGTTAAAAGTTATCTTAGCAGTTTTGCGTCGTCCCGTACTTCCTGTGGAACAGCTTATAGCAGCCATCGTCTTGCTCGCCTAGGTCAAGCAGTTCTTTTATTATGTGCTCCGCGGTCTTCTTGTACCAACTACATGCATGACCACCATTGCATGTATCCAATGACTAGCACATACTTCAACAGTGGTGCAATACCACCTTCACTTTTCCGATCTTTTCTTCAACATGATGTTTCCAAATCAGCTTTGAATCCAGGTTACACTCACGTGATTTGACCTTCCTACGAACGTTAATATTATATCAGCAGAGTGGAAATGGATCAAATTCCAAGCCCTTTATCTTCCTAGTGGAGATTTTTTTTTTGTGGCGCATGCGTTGATAGTCAAACCGTGTTCCTTACGCCACCTTTCCGCCAATCGGAAAGCATTCCTGATGTTTTACTGAAGTACTACCTCCAGCTGTGACTGCGCAGTTCTTTTAGTATTAGGAGTGCTATACCAGATCCTTGTTCCGACGAGTCCTTATGAGTTTCTTTCT